>JAZEWU010000004.1:10610801-10622318 GCA_036362915.1 Geotria australis | reverse complement strand
TGCAGGTTGTAATCACCAGCGAAATGTCGTACTCCATTTTAAATGTTGTGTGTTAGCTCTCTAGCACATCGTGTGCTGCTAAAGTAGTAATACATTGACACAACTATAGACATTGTCTGTGTCAGATGGATGTGGGTTCACGACTCACTTATGTTTACACGATCTAACCCAAACAATACTTTATCATGAATAATATCGCTCGCGAAATCCTGCGTGTTACAGAAACAGTTATCGTTGTTATTGTTATCGTAAATGGTAGCGCCGTGCCACTCGTTTTGGGCAGGAGGAAAGTCTACTCGAGCATCTCAAATGCGGGCGCATTGTCACCGCGCAGCGAAACGAGTGGCCGCACCGATATTTCACTTTGTCCAGGGGTGTGCGTTACATTTCCATGACGTGGCGCGTAATGAATAATTCGCCGTTGAATTGCGACCGCTTGCTTGCTAGCTCGCCCCTCGGTTCATACAGGGCTACGAAACGCGATACGGTGATGCCCCTGCCATGCGTGCGTGTGGCCGCCGCCGATATCCATCCGGCCTCGCTTCTAGGACGGCATGGCCCACGTTGATATGTGCGTCGGTCAGTCGTGCCCAACGATGATGAGATGGGGGGTGGATGACCGGGGACGCAGTGGCAGCGGAAGCACACCTCGCAAGCTAGTTCGGTTCAGTTTGTAAGACGAGGCGGATTGGAAATATTCAGCCAAACGCTGTTTTATAAGTGACACCCCCTGGCAGGGGACCCTAGGAGAGGGTTTTTTTTTCAATATCAAATTAGGAACAATAAAAAAATGTGTTACAGTAACAAAAATCATCATGCACTGGTGTAGGTTTTCACGGCTCGATGCATGAGAATCGCTTTCGAAAGCTGTTCTTTCGGGATAGCCGTGTCGAGCACTCCCCTTCTCTCCTTCGCGACGTTTCGCCTCCCACGTTAGATAGATGCTTATAATTACAGCAGAAAATACCGCGTAAAATCGCAAGCTCTGCGATACAACAAACGTACGAATGATCAACATAAACAGTATGTAAAATCAGAAGGTAAAATTATGTAGGAGGCATCCTCAAGCGTTCTGACACTCAGAACGACATGGCTATCCCAAAAGAACAGTTTTTAAAAGCAGTTCTTAAAAATCACAAGCTTAAAGACATTCTAACACAATGCAGACGAATCAACATTCGAAGGAGAATCTTTACAATCTAAGCAGGGTTGAGTCCGGATTGTGCTTGGATCGGTGACCATCGTCCACGGCAGATCATTGTAGGCTGGTAGGCATCACAGGGCATGCAGCAACATCGGTTGTTGTACTGTGCTTCCATGCTTCTGAATCCATGCATACCTGTCTTCACCAACCCACGTTATAAATCGAGACTTATTCTTACGTCATTATTAATCTGCACTGGTCAGTGTGGTGCAGTACGGTCAAGGATCCCCTCACTACCCACGCAACCCTTGTCCAGCAGTGGATTGACGAAAGGGTCTGGTGTGTTGTTGGTTCGCACGTACGTCTTGGACTTGTCTGTCTTTATGTTACATTTTGTTTCTTTTCCCAACATGACAGAACACAGGGCAAAAGGAACAAGGGACTCGGTGAACTTTCGCCAGTAAAAATAATTTGAATGAAAATAAAAACCCAATGTTCCAGAATAGACTTTGGCAGATGGTTCAATGATTTCAATGGTGTGCAGGCTTCATTCCCTCTCTGGGGAGACACTTATGCCCAGCACGCACTTCATCATTGTCTATTATTCGACAGAAAAAGCGGTTATATTTTGCAGAATTTGCACTTATTTTCTAATGTTTTGGTTTTTGGAGTGGAGGCACTATGATTCGTCAGTGTCTGGCTCACTCTTGGCCTCATAGTCATGATTGGAATAAATATATACTTTCCAGACTTTGTCGGTATGAAGGCAGGCAGCATGGGCGTGGGTGCATAGTTGTTGTTGCCGGTTTAAATGACCGATGTGCAGGTTGACCCGGGTTGACCGGTTGCCCCCGAATTGTTGAGATATTGGAGGAGAATTTTACGGGCAGGATGCACTTCCTGACGCCAACCTCCTTTAGCCGGAGGGTCTTCCCATCGTTATTTGTCTGGAACCTCCTCCCAGACCTGCTCACCAAGGGAGACCCGAACCCCAAGATTGTCATAGTACAGCATAACGATGCATATTGCTGTATTGCCTTCTGCCGGTCACAGCGTAGCTCCACAGCAACCTAGAGCAACGTGCTGTGCAAGGTGGACACCCAACCACGAGCGTTCCAGGCTCAACTCATTTTCACTTTTAAGATCTGGTCACAGCCTCACTGTCAACGCTGCAGCACGCTCCCCGTCCGTCCATCCATTCTCAGAAACCGCTTAATCATGTACAGGGTTGCTGGTGAGCCGGAGCGTATCCCGGCAGACACAGGGCGCAAGGGAGGGTTATATGATGGGAGCGCCATTCCATCACAGGGCACCGGGGGCAATAATGACCATTAAATAGCCTCCCCATACATTGAACATATCCCCCATATGTCGCGCTATGCATAGGCTGTATGGGTATTTCCCCGTCACTCGAAACTAGCGGGATGGGTCCGCCCCGCATCCCTCCCAGGATGTGGCTCAGACAGCCTTCACATCCAAACATAGCAATGGAGCCTGACATAGAACCCGCCTGTGTGTCAGTGTGTAGCTTATGAGCACGTGAGTGTGTGTGTGTAGCCTATGCCTATGGGGAACGGTAGCTTAGTGGTTACCGCGCTGTGCTCCAAACCTGGCGACCCCAGTTCGATTCCTGCTCACGGCCAACACAAGTGACGATTTTCTGAACCGGTCCTGGGCCTCCCCTAGGTCGACTCAGCTCTCAAATGAGTACCTGGTGGAGGTGTCAAAACATTGCCACTAGTAAGACAAAGCCGGCCGGGCGTGGTGCTGCCCCCCCCCTCATGTTCATGTGCCGTGTTGGCCTTCGTAGGTGCTCGCTAACGGCACTTGACCGCTAGTCTGTTAAGGCTATAAGGGCCACCTTTGTCTTTGTAACCTGCGAGCACCCACACCACCACGTGCGAGCTGGAGGCTGGAGGTGGGGGGGTGTACAAGCTCCCAGAACGTCCGAATACCTTTGTCTCTCAGGGGCTGATGTTTACCATGCCGCAGCAGGTACTAATGTTAAGCCGAGTCGACTTACGGCAGGGGAAACTTTATCCGCGGTCGGGTAGCGCTGCCAACTCACCGCCAGAAGTACCCGGGTTGGAATACCGGCTCAGGTGCCATGCTGTGTGGAGTTTGCATGTTCTCCCCGTGTACGCGTGAGTTTTCGCCGGGCACTCCGGTTTCTCCCCACAGTCCAAAGACATGCTGCAGCATAGGTTAATAGGCCTGCGGACTAACTTGCTCCTGGTGCCCTGTAATGGATTGGTGTGCTATCCTGGGTATAGCTCTGCCTTGGGCCCTGTGTCTGCTGGGACAGGCTCCGGCTCACCGCGACCCTGTACAGGATTAGGCGGTTTCTGATGATGATGATGAACATTACACAGCCAGGGATCGAACCCCAGAAAGGCCAGCATCGCTGTGCTGACCAGCATACAACACAGCCTCGTGCTAATGTAAGTGTACAGACCTGTTGTCAATCCACTGCTGGATGGGGGGCCCTCTCTGCGACACAACAAACATGTAAATTCGCATGTTTGTTCTGTCGCAGTAATCCCGTAAAGAGCTTGCACGCTCACTGGGTATTTTTCTGCTGGAATAATAAACATCCATCTATCATCTCTGCCACTTCGCCACACTGGACAGGGTGTTAAGAGCAGGGCGCATATTTGTTGGAGTATGGTACCTTACGACAAATTATGCTGCTGGACACACCTTTACCGACATTGTAATAATAATAAGAAGAAGAAATGCAAGTTATAACAGGCGCACATTCGTTCAGTGTCGAAGGTGTTTGAAGAGAGAACGATTCATATGCACGAAGGAACCGCAAAAAGGCGGTGGTGCGGGGGAGGCAGGCACGGAGTTAACCGGCGCCAAAATTGTAGCCCCGCGGCAACCTATAACACCTGTTTTGAGTATTTCAGCTACCGATGTAAGTGCTAGGCTGGCTCAAATCCAACTTAGCTACTAGATCTGGCGAGATGGGGGTGTATTCCGGGTGATTTGATCGTATTGTCCGTCCGATAAGAGCTCACAAATAGCCTGCGCGGCTACAGTGACAGGGAAACCTCCTCCTCGGTGTGTGCTTTTGACCGGTGACAGCCGGATATTTAAGCAGCACACGGATTCCCCTGGCTGCATGAGATGGGCGGACAGGCGCGCGGGTGGGGTGTGCAGTCACAGGGTAAAAAAGATCGTTCAAGTTTCGTGAAACAAACATAGCCACGGGTCAGAGAGGCGTGCACTGTGGGGCACGGGGATCTCGTGCCTGGTGCCACGGGTGATTTGTGTGCGCGTTCCTGCGCGGTGGTTACGGCGTCATGCACGGCCGTTCCCGACACACCGGAACGATTCCTTGGTGACCTGCTGCATAGATAGACGTGTGTTATTACAGCAGAAAAATACGCAGCGAGCTTGCAAGCTCTTTACGGTATTCCTGCGACAGAACAAACACGGGAATTGACGAAAATAAATGTAAAGATAAAATGGCTAATTAACCAAACAAACAAACAAAAACATTTGCACACAGCATTGCAACTGTGACCCCAGCCGACCCCTGTTGTGATAATCCCTGGCAAAAACCAAGAGGTTAGGGTCATGTCAAAGTTCACGGCAAAAAAAAGCGTGCGCTTTTAATGATGCTTCTAATATAGTGTTAAACAACACACGCAGCTGTTGAGAACAGAAGAGAATCTCCGAGGGGACGGTTATGTCAATGCTCAAAGTTGGTGCAAAGAGTGGATGTGACAGAATCCATCGTTAGGGTTAAATCCGTGGCTTGCCGGGTTAGAGTTCGTGGTTAAACCTAGCATGCACCCTGCTGGGTTGTAGGTTTGGCGCCAGAATTTGGCAGTGCTCTGGTTGTGGTGCGAGTTCTGGAAAAAGGTTCTGATCAGTAATAGTTTGCTGTAATGGATTTACAACCCATTATCCAGAAAAGCCTGACTCACTCTTAAGACTCTTGTGAACAAAATAATACGAATGAGATGTCGTCATTATCAGCCATGATGGATCCTCTGCTGGATGAAGGTCTGTCGCAAGCCATCGTTGTTTCTGATGGTTCTGCGATGCAAAAATCCACGTTCGGAGGGATGTGAGTTAGGTGAATGCTGAAACGGTGTGTGAAGTATAAGAGAGAGTCGACAGCTATCGTCGAGTGTTTATATTGGGCAGCATGGTTGCGTCGTGGCAAAACACCCCCACAACAAGAAGGTCCTGGGTTCAATTTATGGCTTGGGGCTTTTTTTGTCTGGCATTTGTGTGTTCTCACTGTGTCCGCGTGGGTTTTCGCCGGGTGCTCCGATTTCCTCACATAGATTTTAAAAAAACACTCACTATTTGGCCGAAAACATCTGCATTTTTTGAGGACGCAGCGTCTGGAAAATATTGACGCCGGATTACCGCTTGGCTGCCTTCCCCTCCCTGCCTCTCTATGGCTAACTCGCACTTCTGAGTCGTTTTCTCTTCGAACCAATACCTTCGGCATTAACTTAATGTTGTTGCACGTTACGCCTTACGATATCATGATAAATTACGAAAACCTACGCGGACGCGGGGAGATCAATCAAACTCCACACAGAAAGGCACCCGAGCCGTGAATCGAACCCGGGCTCTTTTTGAGCCCGGCGCCACCGTGCCGCCTCCGATATTATTATTATTATTAGATTATTATTAATTAGTCTTTGTTATGTCACAGTTAATCAGCGTTGGTGAGTAATTTACTCTTGCGACTACTCGGGAGCACGTGTGTTGTGCGCGTCATGCGGCCCCTGACGGCAAGCGATCGCCGGTATCGGTTCTCGTAAGTCATCGCTGATTAAGTGCTGCCACCAGGCTCTCTAGAGTTACGTATTCATTTGACGCTGAGCGTTGCGCGCTGTAAATACTCGTCGAGTAACGCGCTTCTTCGTAAACCGAACGCGCAATCACGACACGCAATAAGAGCGTGACGTTGCGCACTATTGCGGATGGGTGTCGGAAAGCCTGTGAGCTCTTTTTTCGTCGATTTGAATTTCGAGCTGCAAACGTAACTGACCTCCCTGTTTGCCTCCCTTCCCTCGATGAGTTCCGTGCCTATATAAGCTCGCTGTGCCAGCGGGTACATGTCAGATTATAGTAATGGCTCTAATCTTCCTGCTGTAGTTAATACATCTCCCTTGTTACTGCAATGAAAGACCGGTGTGTTCCAACTTGTTGCCTGGAAGGCCTGATGGTGCCTCCAACGTGGGAGGCGAAACGTCGCAAATGAGAGAGGAGGATCCTCCCGACACTGCTATCCCGAAAGAGCAGCTCTCGAGAGCAATTCTCATACATGAAGCTGTGAAAACCTACATCAATACATTGGGCAACCGGCCAACCTGGACAAACCTGGACAACGGCATGTTAAACCAGCAACAACAACAACTGCACTTATGCCTGCACAGTTTTTTTTCTCTCTGTGATGATGAGTTTTCTGCTCATTGACAAATGTGTTCCCCGGTGTTCCGCATCTCCTCCAGCGTCGATCTTCGCCTCTGTAGGTTTTCTCCGGTGGAACGTGAACCCTTGTATTCGCTCCACGCTTCTCGCGTCCCGTGGGGACGTTAAAGGGGTGGGCGTCAGGGTTGTAAACACCGAGCGACTGCCACCGTGTTGGCATAAGAATAGGGAATGGCGTGATCGGCATTCGACGCACGTGTCTTTGTGCGTGCGCGCACCGGGCCAGCACGCAAGCACGCGCGGTTCGGTCGTGAAGGCTTCTGTCCGCCGCAGCCAACCTCGCATCCCTGGTTCGATCCCATCCATCCATCTCCATCCATTTTCAGAAACCGCTTAATCCTCTACAGGGTCGCGGCGAGCCGGAGCTCACACCGGCAGACACAGGGCACAAGGCAGGGGGACACCGAGGATGGGACGCCAGTCCATCGCAGGGCGCCTGGGGAAATTTAGTCAGTACGTCGATTAACCTGGCAGCGTGTCTTTGGACGGTGGGATGAAACCGGAGTGCCCGGCGAGAACTCCGCGCGGGCACGGGGAGAACGTGCAAACTCCACACGGAAAGGCCCCCGAGCCGAGATTCGAAACCGGGACCTTCTTGCTGTGAGGCGGCAGCGCTAGCCACTACGCCACCGTGGCGCCCTGGTTCGATCCCCAACCGTGAAAAACCTCGGTGGGAATTGATTTATTCAACCTGTCAGATCGGTTGGTTTATTAAGGCAAGTTGCTGGTGCTGTTGGTTGTGGTGGTGGTGCTGGTTGGGGTGGAGGGGCAGTCGCTATCGTGACGGGTAGGGGGAACAAAAGGGGGTTGGGCAAAGGTGGGTGCTGACCATGTAATACCCTCGAGTGCCATTCCATCCTTAACAGGTGCTCGCTAACGTCACACGTCTATACCGAGCGCTAGAAAGTGCGTGTGTTTATCAGATGCGTATGTAAGCAGAGCTCACGTATGATGATTGGACGTATGTGGACGATCGTCAGGGAGTGGTGGCACAGTGGTAACGCTGCACTACACCGCGCATCTGTTAATAATAATCATAATAATTTTACATTTATAACTCGCACACTTTATTTCACTGTCGAAGAAATCATTCTACGAGAGAACGACTCAGAGGCGCGAGGAAAACGCAGAGAGGCGGAGGAGGCAGCCAGGCGGTTTTGCCGGCGCCATATTGCCACACACTGCTTGCTATATATTATGATGTTATCGGCCAAATTATTAATGAGTGGTTTTTTTAAGTTGTGGGAGGAAACCGGAGAACCCGGAGCAAACCCACGCAGAACATGGGGAGAACACACAAACTCCACACAGAAAGGCGCCCGAGCCGAGATTCGAACCCAGGGCCTTCTTGCTGTGTTAGCTGCAGTCGATTCCCAGCCACACTAACGTCAGTAGCGAGAGATATCGGAATTGGTCCTGGGCCCCCTTTCACCAACCAGCTTGGTGACGTATGGCAAAATATCCCCCCATGACTGCTATGGCATGGACAGGCCTTAATTAAGCAGCGAGTTGACAAAGGGCTGTAAGAACATTCCAGAGTCAATAGTTGAGTGACGCTAAGCTTCAGCGAGAATTCATCTTCACCAATCTGCACTCTGTGGTGTATATTCCACATTCCTATGGCGGTGGACGATTCGCCACGGAACAATCCCGTTGACTTCCTACAATGTGATTCTTATTATATCTAGGGCAGACGGGTGACGGCAGAGGCTTACCCGTGTCATTGGCAGTACCATAATCTGGCATTAATTGAAAAAAAACCACACTGCAGGAACAATTACTACATTCTTTAACGCAACACAACAACACGGTGTATGCGTAGTACTTGCACTCTGCTCGTAATACCGCACGAAGCATAACAACACATGCTTGAGGTACGCTAACATCTACAGCAAGACAGCGGTCTGTGGCCCATCAGGAAGGGGGCCAGTGCACGTGCAACTGTCTGAATAAACGAGAGTCAGTGGACGAGTGGTGGAGACTAATGGTGGAGTAGCAGCCACAGGAGAGGTCCTGCCTAAGATTACATCGACAGCAGGCACTGCACCGGATTGTTGATCTTGGTAGTGTGCGAGAGACGAGGACGGCAGCTTGAGGAGGCCCTTCATCCAGCAGTGGATAGCTCATGGGCTAATGGCGACGATGACGCGCCATGTGTAATGCTTTGACTAAAAATAGTTAGTTATTGCACTGACAAAGTGCCTTTCATCCAGAGGTCCCAAGGTGCTGCAGCAAACGGCAGAGAGGTGGGGCGGGGGGAAGGTAGCCACGCAGTCAACCGGCACCAACATGCCGGACACTGCGTCCTATATATTACAACGTTATCGACCAATTAATTAACGCGGTTTTTTTAGATGTGGGAGGAAACTGAAGAACTCGAATTTAACCCACGCAGAACAGGGGGAGAACACACAAACCCCACACAGGTTGTTGGAGGCGGTAATCGAACCACCTTGGGCAGGACATTAATTCTGTGAGGCGCAGATGTTACAACTGCCTACACATCGCGACACATGCCAGCTCACGTTTTACCCTTTAAAAACCCGTCGGTGGCAGACGGGCATCGGTGCAAGGTGAAGGGGAAAACCAACATCGTGGACAATTGCGGCGCGGTACGACAGCACGACACTGACCGAAGGAGGTGGCGTTATTCAGAGCCGAGGCTATTTTGAGCGGCCAGCGAATAACGGTGACGTTACAAGCTGGAAAACTGCTCGTTGTATTCAGTCATGGGAGTTCTTAAGCCACCGGTGAGGTGGCTTCATTGGTCATGATATCATTAATACATTGTCACCGTGTACACACCGTAAATAATATCCGTGTTAACGGTGACAATCCTGTCTGCTGATGGAGGGTCAGTGACAAGAATTTTCACGTAAAACCACTGCCGATGTGGCCTAGCCCCCAAAACAAACGTGGCTCGTGTTTTATGATGATAATAAAATAATGTACAGCCTCCTTGTTATTCCACGGTTGTATAATAATAATAGCATTTATAGAGCGCCTTTCACCCGAGGGTCACAAAGCGCCGGTTGTGGGAGGGTGTCAGCACAGATGTGGGCACACAGCAAAGGACAATGGATTTGTGCTGCACTCACAGCCCCCAATAGAATACAGCAGGGGTTCTCAACCTTTTGCACCTCAAGGTCCACTTGGCACACCTGGTGGCACTCGCGGCCCACTCATGTGTCGCGACCCACTGGTTGAGAACGGCGGGGTTACAGCAACCTGTTGTATACACGATGGTCACCCATTCAGGCTCAATTCCGGCTTGTCTGTCAAAATCCGATGAGATCTAGCGCCTCTGAGTCGTTCTCTCGTCGAATGAATACCTTTGACATTGAATGAATAGGTGCGCGTTATAAATTAAAAAGTATAATTTTTATTATTCTGTGTGAGTAGGTCATATGGGTTAAAATGTACATGGCATAGACCATACTTCATCACGCTGCTCAATGCAGGTATACTAGTTCACTCACCATTGATGTTCGCCGTGGCCAGGACTTGGCCTCGCAGGCTAGCATAACGCTTTGTGCAAATCATCGCACAACTAATCCCCCTCTCCGTGTGTCCATGAATGTGTCCGCGATTCCATAACAGCACAGATGCATGCAGCATTCATGACTTACGTATGTCGACTGCAATACGCCCAGGCGTACGAATAGCCATTCACAGCTCGGTACGTGTGTGCAACCGCACGTGTATGTGTGCGTGTGTCGCTGAGCGTGACCGCATACACGGTACGTATGTAATCGTACTTGCGTGTTTGTGTGCGTGCATTCTATTCCCCGGTGGGTTCAGTTTCTGATGGATGTGCCGTTCGTCCCCTCTTCAGCCGCATAGCACAGCAGGGCACAGCGGGCAGGTGCACGCGGGGTGGCACGGTGGCGGTGTTCTGCCGGCGGCGGTGGCGGTCGCATTGGCTGTGGGGAGCGGTGGCTCAGTGGCCAGCGCGCCGGGCTACAACCCTGGCGACCCGAGTTCGATTCCCGCTCACGGCCAACACCAGTGACAATTTTCCGAACCGGTTCTGAGCCTCCCCTAGGTCGACTCAGCCTCAAATGAGTACCTAGTGTCGTACGTAAACATTGCCACTAGGGAGACAACGGCGGCCGGGCGTTTTGCTGGTCACCCACCTCCTCGTGTGCCGTGTCGACCTTCATAGGTGCTCGCTAACGGCACTATGACCCTACAGTCTGTCCAGGCTATACGGTGGATCTTTGTCTTCGTGCCGGCGCCGGCTGCGGTCGCGTTGGGCTGTGGGCCATGTATGGGCGGGCCCTGGCGTGTGATAACACCGCGTTCGGGATGATGCGCGGCTGAGTGACGGGAGCAAGCGGCCGCCCCTGCCGCCGCTCACTTGGCCGTTCCTGGGATCAATTTTCCACGCTGCACACAATCTGACCTTTACGAGTAACGCGGGCGGGCGGGCGGCGTGGACGCGGGCCTTTATAATTCATAGAAGAACAACAATCGTTTATCGTGCGCGGCGCTCAACGCGAGTCCTCGTGTACGGAACGGGCTTTTGGACTGCGGTGTGCTGCTGCTGCCAGGAATGAGCGCCGGCAGAACAGCTTGAAGCGTCGTTAATATCGCGTCGCGTGCACTCCACCAGCTGATCCGCTTTGGACGGTTCAATTCTCGCTGCAAGCTGGTGGCTAATTTCGTTCGGAAGTCATTACAATTATGAGACTTATGGAAATTGCTTTCCAAAGCTGTTCTTTCCGGATAGACGTGTCGAGCGGTGCCCCTCTCTCCTTCGCGACGTTTCGCCTCCCACGTTGGAGGCATCCTCAGGCGTCCTGTGAATAACCACCTGTGCATACACGACTTAAGTTCCTGCTTTTCTCCTTACAGTGGGTGGGTAGGTGGGTGGGTGAGTGGGTGAGTGGGTAGGTGGGTGGGTG
>JAZEWU010000004.1:10581751-10600854 GCA_036362915.1 Geotria australis | reverse complement strand
CCGCCACAGTACAAAAAAATAGAGACAAATATCTCCCGTATAGCCTGCACATGCTGTTGGGGGCAAGTACACACTCAAGCGAGCACCTATGAAGAAAGCCAGCACCCGCGAAAGAGTGGCCCGGTGTGGTGAGCTGTAACGACCGGAGTTGTTGTCTCCCGCCCGCTGATATTTACACCGCGCGCTCGGGACTTTTTTTTAAGGCTGAGTCGACATAGGTGTGGTCTCCGAGCTGGTTCAGATATTAGTCACCCGATGTTGGCTGTGAGCGGGAATCCATCCATCCTCACATTTTCCGAAACCGCTTAATCCTTTACAGGGTCGCGGTGAGCTTTCAGTCTATCTCGGCAGACACAGGGCGCAAGGCAGGGGTATACCGAGGATGGGACGCCAGTCCATCGCAGGGCACCTGGGGCAATTTACTCTGTAGGCCAATTAACCTGGCAGCATGTATTTGGACTGTGGGAGCAAACCGGAGTGCCCGGCGAAAACCCACGCGGACACGGGGAGAACATGCAAACTCCACACAGAAAGGCACCCGAGCCGAGATTCGAACCCGGGACCTTCTTGCTGTGAGGCGGCAGCGATACCCACTGCGCCACCGTGCCGCCCTTGTGAGCAGGAATCGTCGTACTTAAATCTCCGGGTTCGTATGGCAGTGCGATAACCACTACATCCCCCAAAGACACCCCTCCCTCCCTAACCACCTCCCTTGATTGAGCTTACAAGCAAAAACTCCACCACTACCAACCGCCACCGTATTAACCCCAGCCACTCCGACCAACTTGACCTCCACTTTCTTGGATCAGGTTACCTCGCATCGATCTCCGAATTCCCCAAAGTCGCAGCTGACCGTGATCCCATCGCTACCCCCCTCCCCGCGCCCCATCCCTCCCCCCCGTCACCCCAGCAACCTCATCGTCCCACTTGACCCCCGTGACATCCCCTCTCTCCCCTTCCACCATCACTCACCCGGCCACCCTTCTCTCGCGTTCTACTGGGGCCAAGGCATGTCTCAATGTAACCCGCGTGGCTCGAGGGGGGTTAGGGCTCGTGTCTGTCAAGGGCAGGAGGGGTTATTTTAATCCTTAATCCTTTGAACTCCCCTCCTCGGTAGCTATTAATGCGCCCACCCTCTGATCTCCCTCGCTTGTTCCATCTCCCTCCGCCTTCTGCTGAGGGTCAGGCAGAGAGCACCTCTGTGCTTGACCGGCGGCTGTGTTGTTCTTGAAATGGAATAAGGGGACAGGCCAAAACAGAATAAGGGGGAGGGACTCGCCTTTCTGTTTCCCTTTCGTAGTTCTGTGTCTTGGCCCCTCATGCTCCGCGCCTCCGAATCAACGGGTGCAACGTGCCCGGAGAAAATGCGCGCGTTACAAAAGTAGATTATTATTATTATTATGCCCGTGGGCCACAGTGCACTTACACCGCCCGTGCACTGGATACCTACGTCACCGCTCACAATCAATCCGTCACTCGTAGCTTTATAATTCATATATCTGCCATCCAACGGGCAGTGTCTCTCATTTACATTTTATTTGAAAGCAGAGGGTGGGCGCCGGGAGGACAAGTGAGATTTACAAATAGGGGGGGTGTCACCATGCCTCGTTTTAATGATTCGTATAAACTCACAAAACCCACGATGATGCTTACCACGCGTGTAAAAAAATAATTCTATACACGCCCTGCACGATAAGTACCTTTACAGGTACTTCAGTGGCGGTCGTAAAGTTTCACCTGCCAGCAGTCCTGGTGCCGGCAACACCGCAACGCTGATCCGCACCCCGGCACATCACGTGAAACCTCGAGTTCTTCCAGCTACCCGGACAGGGCCTTTGGTAGCGATCGTTGGTGGCTGTGGTTGGTGGTGGTGGTGGTGGCTGCGAGATGCGTATTCTGCGACCCGTGGCTATTTCGGGCCGAATGCGCGCGCGCAATGCGGGCGCGTGCTTCAGTCCGGGGCATGTGCTGGTTAGGCACTCAGTGCATTCATCACACACACACGCACGCGTGCCGGGGGGGAGATGAAGACGTTTCGCGACCAGTCCCCAACCGCAGCCCGTTCGATGTCTTGTCACGACCCCGGTCTCGGCTCAAACGAGTTTGGAGACTCGATTGGTCAATGACCTTTGTGAATGTAGCGACCTCTGGTGGCTGCGTGCATGGCGAGGGACTGTGGGAGGAAAGCGGAGTACACGGCGTAAACCCACGCGGACACGGGGAGAACATGCAAATTGTACTTAGAAAGGCACCCGAGGCCGGGATTCGAACCGGCGGATTCTTGCTGTGAGGCGGCAGCGATATTAACCGCGCCGCCGTGCCGCCCACATGTAGTGTTTATTGATGACAATTACAAGGTCTAAGAATTGTATAGTTTACTGTGGCTAGTAGAAACAGGTGCGTCATGGTCACGCACTGCTAAACCTCGCCGTTCGTAAGCGATGTTCTTGTGTTTGTTATTACAGTCTGAAAACACATCTGTATATATAATGGAGCGAGTGTTTTGTGTACTGAGGATACCGGCTTCAAAGCCTTTATAAGCGCACACTTTACATGCGCAAGACCAAGGCCGTTATGTCTTATTTCCGCGTTACTTCCCGCATATTGATTACTCCTCTAAAACTCTAATACTTTTTCAGCTTAAAATTATAACTTTTGCACGAATATCATGAATTCTATTAAGCACTTTTGCACTAGTATCCCGACGTCATAAAAACGTGTTATACGCTTTGAAAAAGATCGCCCGTAGGGTGGGTACTCTGCTAGCCCCATTGATGCTAAATATATGGGAGGCCATCATCCAGCGGTTGATTGACCGTGGACGATGATGACGATGAAAATCAATCAAGGGTGTGGTGAAGAATGAGGACGGAGTGGCAGCCGAGGAAGGGGAAGCACGTGGAAAGGAAATCCAACAGGGAGACGGAACGATGAAATCGGATCTCGTGCAGCTGCTGGCTGGATTGTCAAATCATAGGCCTGTGGTAGAGTGGCAGGAAAAGCATCGATTTGTAAAGGCGTTCATCCAGCAGTGGATTGATCATTCCGTCTACTGCTGATGATGATGAAATCAAGGGCAACATTTCGTGACCAGGTGAGGCGGCTTGAAGCCAAAGTTTACCCGTACATGTCTCGTTTCAACCTTATTAATTGCATTGCAATTATCTGGAACCATCTACCCCCTGCGTGCGAATCCACCCCCACTCTGATTGAAAACACCACTTTGAAGACCGCGGTATGCTGCACGCAGCTGCCGGCTGCCTGTGCTCGTGTTCAAAGCCCAAATTAGCTCAGAGCTCGGTTAATCTGCATCGGTGGTTCGGAGCAGCCCAGTGATGGAAACCGAGCTAGATCCTTGTAGAATGAGGTGCTAACCCCCGGCCCGCAGGGGTGTCAAAAAATCACCCGACCTGCGTCCGACACCAGTGACGATTTTCCGAACTGGTCCTGGGCCTCCCCTAAGTCGACTCAGCCTCAAATTAGTACCTAGTGCAGTGTGTAAACATTGCCACTAGGAAGACAAAGGCGGCCGGGCGTGGTGCTTGTCACCCACCCCCTCGTGTGCCGTGTCGATCTTCATAGGTGCTCGCTAACGGAACTTGTCCCTACAGTCTATTAAGGCTATATAGGTGATCTTTGTCTTGTCTTGCTGACTGCTGCGCATAACCCGTTTATGTATAAAATACGAATGTGAATGAACTATGTCCATGGCAATGGTTACATGTGTATCGCGTTCAGATGATGGATGGTAAAGCCCTCTCCTTCCACTGGCGCGTGACAACAAACGTAATGAATGCAATGGATTTGGGATTTCAGTGAGCAGAATATGCAAATAAGGATACATGGCTCCGCCCTTTCCCCCATCTGCTGTCGTAATGTAATACCATGCGCCCTGTGTCTGCCGGAATAGGCTCCGGCTCACCGCAACCCTGTACAGGATTAAGCGGTTTCTGACAATTAATTCTGACGATGCATCGCTGATGTCAGCACGCTCGCCTTGTTGGTGGATAAAGGCGACCAATCAGGTGCCGTGATCTCTCACAAGGGCACGCTGATTAGACCAAGGTGTATAATTATTGTAGCTCTAAACCAAAGAGGAACATCCGTTACTAAACCACCACCACCACTTCCAGCCTCTCATTGTGCATGGAAACTCAGTCACTCCGATTATTATTTAATCTGGAAGGAACGGTTGAGCTTTGTAGCTCATTTTAACAGTTGTCCAGCCGGGAGGGGTAAACAAGTTGCAACTTGGGGCAATTGAGTCAGGACCTAGGCAGCATGTCTTTGGACTTTTCTATGGAAACCGTCTAAACGTTTTACGGAGCATGTGTTTATTTTCCAATGTCAAAATTAGATGCGACCCATTTGGATAGAGTACAAGAAACACAGCAGCTGGGACAACTCGTTAATCACGGCGCGGGCTCACGGCGGCTCCGACGAACCACAGGTTCGTAATCCCAGAAAGGGTCGACACGCACAGGGCGTCTTAATCATCGTGCGTACTGCGTGGGTAACTCGAGAACAAGGCTGATGAGATTCAGCCGCCTGGTACAGATAGAAGCCCACACAACGCGTGTTGTTGTTGTAACAAACGTTTGGAAAGTGGGATTGGACGGCCGCATAAAATTATTATTATTATGATGATTTCGTGAAATTTCCACAAGTGGGTCAGGATCAACCGGATACGCCGAGCGATGCCAACAACTCAAATGAGCACGGCGACGCGCTTTGAAATTAACACGTGCGCCAAACGCGCGACTTAACGCTGATTGTAATTACGTTATCCACTGCGGAGTGGATCTCATCGTAAGCCGTTTCGCATGCCGCCACCGCACGCAGCCACCGGAAATTATTCAAAGTGTGAGCAAAAAATAGCCGCGTGGAACGATGAGCCGGGGAGGGGGGGCGCTGAGTGGCCTTTTGGGCAGCGGGTTCCTCTGGGAGCTGACGACGTTGGAGGCGCGTACCGGCTTGTTCGTGGCTCAACCGTGCGAGCGCCTCGGAGGCAGCGTTGGCAACGGTTGTGAAAACACACGACACCCTCTACCGACATCATTAGCGCGCGCTCCCTTGGGCCAATGTACGGGTCCTTGTTCAATCCACTGCTGGATGAGGGCCTCCCCCCGCACGCCGTGTGGGTCGCGGCGATTGTTTGTTTTTTACAGTATTTTGCAACCGTGCGTGGTGGCGAAGGTAGGACGGTATAGACGCGGGATCATAGAAGTACCGTCGATATCGCTGCACCGCCCACTACTTTGTATCTTAGTAATTTGTTTGTTTTGTTTGAACTTTTTGCCTTGTGCAACATCACTCGATTATTATGGGTTAAGTTGTATCGCTGCACAATTGAATGCTTTAAATGTGTTAAATTCGTTGCATTGTCTTCTGATTTTTTTTTTATATTGTTTATGTTGGTTCATTCGCACGTTTGTTTTAGCAAAGGAATCCCGCTTCCAGAGCTTGCAAGCTCACAGGGTATTTTCTGCTGTAATAATAAACATCTATCTATAAACATGTATCCGTAACACCCAATATGCATGTGGTGGCCTCAAATCCTATGCAGGCTCTAACTTGCTTTGCTTCTGGTCTGGTGAGATTTCGCGCATTTCACTCGATTTGATCTTGTGCCATTGAGGTGCGTTCTGCTTAGAGTTCTTATGATTGTTAAACTGTACTCTGATATGGCGCTGTGTCCTAAGTCACGCGGTTGTTGCTGACTGTGGCTGACAGATGGTCTTTCTTGACCCTGTTGAACTTATGTGCTTTCATTCTCAGTGACTTTCCTGCTGCCAGTAAGTCATCGTGTTCTGTGGAGAAGCATGCAGTTAATATTTTAAGTGTAACGGCTTTTCGTGATTAAAAAAAGATACGTGTAAAATTCAAGTACGAATTCAGCTTCACGAACTTGGCATTACAACGAGTGGAACACGTGGATTGGAGGACATAGGCGTCACATTGACTTAAAGTAAGTGGGCTGGGTAGGACATATCACTAGAACGGATGACGGCCAAAGGTCGAGACTAGAGATGGATTAACAACCCAGTGCGCGATGAAATCATCTGGCACGCACGTGCAAGCTGGATTGCGATATCGCAGTTCCGTGACATTGCAACGACTTGAGAATGTCCTTCATCCAGCAGTGGATTGATCAAGGCTACTGTTTCTGATTATGCTTCTTCGTCTTTGCGATTCTTCGAAGCACGATGGTCAGCCTCTGGACATCGTTGTCTTTCAGCTCGGCCTCGAAGTGTCTGGTAGAATTCGCAGGCAATACCAAGTATTACCTGACAGGGATCGCGACGTGAACGCTTCTACCTTGGCCCCCGCTGATTATGCTGATAACATTGTACTGTTGTAGGTTTTCACGGCTCGATGCATGACTGTTGCTCTTCAGAGCTCTTCTTTCGGGATAGCCCTGTCGAGCGCGCGACACGGCTATTCCGAAAGAAGAGCTCTGATAATAACATTAGTAATATTTGTTTTCAAATGTTATGCCACAAGTATTACCGCAGCCTCCCGCCTACGTATTGTGTCATGGACATCTCTACTCGTGTTACATCACTGTCCACGGTTGTCTGCACATTACTGGGCGCAATTGGAGTTGTCACAACCTTCAATATAGTTCCATTAGGGTCGTGTCAACCATCTGCGTTATATCATCACGCGTGTTGTGACACAGCCGTCCCTGGTATATCACGGCGGAGTCTTAGATGTGCGAAGTGGCGCGCACATGTGTGTTTCCACTGTGATGGAGCCGGCGCCTCGGGAGAGAGGCTGCTTTGTGGTTGCTTCTGACGAAGCGGTGGAGCGACTTGTTTGAGACATTGTCACGGAGCTATGGAGCCCTCTGGTGACGGAAAGACACCACTACTGCCTTCTTCTTTGCGATTCTTCGAAGCACGATGGTCAGCTTCTGGACATCGTTGTCTTTCAGCTTGGCTTCGAAGTGTTTGGTAGAATTCGCAGGCAACACCAAGTATTACCTGACAGGGATCGCGACGTGAACGCTTCTACCTTGACCCCCAACTACTGCCTCAAAAGGCAAAGATCCCCCCACCCCCGTGTACCATTAACGGATTTTGGGGCCAGTGTTATTAGCGAGTTTCACCCATGAAGGCCGGCACGACACACGAAGTGGGTGGGTGGGTGGGTGGCACCACACCCGGCACCAGGCGCGTCGCAGCCGCGGGTGTTGCAGGAAAAAGTGCGGGGGGGATGGAATCATGTTTCTGTGAAAATGCGGGTGTCGCAACATATGATATGAGACTACCTCGGTCAAGGTAGAAGCGTTCACGTCGCGATCCCTGTCCGGTAATACTTGGTATTGCCTGCGAATTCTACCAAACACTTCGAGGCCGAGCTGAAAGACAACGATGTCCAGAGGCTGACCATCGTGCTTCGAACAATCGCAAAGAAGAAGAAGAAGACCTCGGGAAAAAGTGGGGGGGATGGAATAATGTTTATGTGGAAGTGCGGGTGTCGCAACATATGATATGAGACTACCTCAGGAAAAAGTGGGGGGGATGTAATCATGTTTCTGTGGAAGTGCGGGTGTCGCAACACCAGCAACACCCGCGGCTGCGACACGCCTGCCCGGCACGTCTTTTTCTCCTCCCTTGTGGCAATGTTTACGTATCGTACTTGGTACTTGTTTAAGGCTGAGTCGACCTAGGGCAGGGGTGTCCAAACTTTTTTTCCTGAGGGCCACATACAGAAAAATATACGAAGGACTGGGCCACTCACTAGACAGTTAAGAATAAATATTATGCGTGGGCCATAGACCATTATATTTTTAGACTTTGATACGTGCCAATTAAAAATGGATGGCGGGCTGCAGTTGGCCCGCGGGCCGTAGTTTGGACACCCCTGACCTAGGGGATGCCTTGGACCACCAGTTCGTTTATTCTCAACCGACGGTAGCTGTACATGGGACTCGATCTCCTCAGGTATCCGTGTTCGTAGCGCAGTGCGCTGTGCGATACATTGTCGCGATTTCTGACAAAGGTCCATTTCCCGAAAAGTCGACTATTATATATATAGGTCTTTTAAGGCCGCGGTGTTGTTGGCGAATGTGCTGAGTTTTATTGTTATTATTTTCCAGTGCACGACTGCCAACGCAGTATCATAAACCACGCGGTTCGATTCAAAATATCTGTTTAGTAATTGTACAGTCATACCGCAATCACACTGGGGGGAATGCGGCGTCTGCCGTGGTTACGTGGGGTCTGCCAACTGAGACATGTATTAGTTATGGGCACATTACAAAATGTAAGCTCCTCTTCGTTCATTCATTATCGATACCCGGGTTAATCTTGTAGAGGGTCACGGTGAGACGGCACCCATCTCGGCAGACGCAAAGGTGCAAGGCAGGGCTAAACCCTTGATCGGACGCCAGTTCATCGAAGGACACCCGGGGAAATTTTAGTCAGCAGGCCACTTAACCTAGGCAGCATGTCTTTGAACTGTGGGAGGGAACCGGAGTACCCGGCAAAAACTTACGCAGACACGGGCAGAACGTGCAAATTCCACAAAATAAAGCGCCCGAGCCGGGAATCGAACCCAGATGCTTTTTACTGTGAGGTGGCAACGCTACTCATTGCGCCACCGTGCCAACCTTATTATTGTTGTGAGCTGTTAAAATACAATACAATATTAAGGAACCACAGGTACACGAGATAGATAATGACCAAAATCACCCGGAATGCGCCCCCGATAGAGTTTGTGCATGGAGGACATTCCGTTAATATTCTCATTATGTGCACACACGACGCCAGATTCACACTATAAGGCATTTCGGGCCTTGGTCCATTGTGAATCCACTCACATTCCTGTGGCATTATTATGAAGTGTAATTCGCGCCAAAAAAATGCCGGAAACGGCCACTTATTAATGCCTGTAATGAACTGCTTAGAATGTGACCTGCCAGGGAAAAATATGCGCGTTCCAGCAGTTTATTGGCAGTGCGGAGTCATTCCGCAAAACCAACAGACGCACACACAATATAAGTACAGTATACACCGATATACAACAACAACCGCCGTTCGCCACTAAGTGGCCGTGATGTCAACGTGGCGTTTGTGCCAGGCCAGGCGCACCTAGACGCCACGGGAAGTGTCAAAGGCTCGCTGATAGAAGGTCACAGGACAGACCCAGATGCCATGGGCTGACTCACTGAGATGACTGGCATACGCATGGCGGAGTTGGTTACGAGTTCTGGCTCTAGGGATGAACTGGAGCCACTTATTCAATGTCCCCAATCTTCAACGCTCAGGACCTGGATTTCAATGCTGTATCCATGACCGAAAGACTACCGTCATCACCTCCACCACCACCATCTACATAGTGGAGCAAGTATATTTTTTTTTGGACGAAACTGTATGTAAAATCCGGGCTAATGGTCGGGATTCCAATTCTTCATAAGCCCAAATGTTATCCACGCAACACCAGTGCTTGTATCTCTTGTTTCAGCTTTTCTTCCCACGTATTGATTGACTCTTCTGAAACCTCGCAGAGTCAGCAATATTGTCTAAAGGACATCAGGAAGAAATCCAAAGCCAATGAGTCATGTCAGCAGAAAACGTCATCATCAAGAGCCGTCAGCGGAACGTGTTACATGCTGGGAACTAGATCGCCTGTAGGGCGGGTACTCTGCTAGTCACGACAACATTCATTCATTGTCAGAAACCGCTTAATCCCGTACAGGGCTGCAGTGAGCCGGAGCCCATCCCGGCAGACACAGGGTCGCAAGGCAGGAATATACCCAGGATTTGACGCCAATCCATCACAGGGCATATATGGTTTCGGTTATATATTTTGACGTGTTTCATAAGCGTAGACACGCGGGTCACTTTTTTCAAAAAAAAACAACGGTGGATTGCAGTAGACGCTCGCTGGTTTGAACCAAGGTCTCAAATTTCAAAGAGTGCAAGAATGATCACACGCAGGAGAGGGGCTATGATGTAATAATATTCTCCTCGCGGGTTAATCTCCTCCTTGGCATCCTGGGCCAAACCGACGCGTGGCGTACGTGGGGGTGTCTCGGATGAAATCGTTTTGGTATATATTATTCATGGCCCCACAGAAACACGGCGAGGTGTGGCAGACTTGGCTTCAGTGGCAGGGAGTTTCATTCACGCTTTGCCCTGTGAGTGCGCCGAGACCATTAACTCCGGGCGAGCATTCCAGATCTGTGGGTAGGACAACCGCGACTCCGCAATGGTGAACGCCTCTAAGATTAAAACAACTCTTCTCGGTAATGCTAAGTAATACATTACACACCCACTGACCGGTAAACGAAAATATAACCATCCATCCATTTTCAGAAACCGCTTAATCCTGTACAGGGTCGCGGTGAACCGGAGCCTATCCCGGCAGACACAGGGCGCAAGGCAGGGGAACACCGAGGATGGGACGCCAGTCCATCGCAGGTCGACAAAAATATAACGTTTTAGAGAATTAAATACGGGTCACAAGACATGTGGACCACTCTGTACGTGCATACACTATCCATATAAGTGTGTACAGTTTATGTGTATCAATACAATGCATTATCCAAATGCGTTTCTGTAGCCTGAGAGATTTCCCTGAAGCGTATTGATCTCGCGCACATGCCCGAGCGCACGAAGGCAAAACCACCATCAGGCACGCTCGCGCAAACGCAACAATCCCCCCCTTTTAGCCTTGGTAAAATGTCGTGCAATTGTTGTTGCTAGCGAGCATCAAGCCCCGCCGCTCTGCCCTTGGCTCCGCACTGCTGATATTGATTCCAGCACCGCACCAGATGCTCACTTTGTCCAGGCTGCCTCGAGCGAGCAGGGGGCTCCATAGCGGGTCACAATTGGCGTCGCTGTGCGCACGGCAAGGAAATCGCTCTCATCGAAATGTTACCACTCGGCACCACCATCAGCTGTAAATTATCAGCCCGTTATCTGTTGATGCAAGTGTGGCGTTTGTGCGTTCTCCCCCTGTTCTGCGTGCGTTTCCCCACAAGTAAAAAAACAATCGTTAGTTATTCGGCCGATTACATCATAATATGGGAAGCAGCGTCTGGCGAGTTGGCGCCGGCCGATCGCCTGGCTGACTCGCCCCCCACCCCACTTCCCGCGCAGTTTCATTGCGTCTCTGTAACCGCGTCTCGTCCATCACCACGCATGGAATTTGCGCGCGTTCTAAATTGTATTATTATTCACAGCTCGATATATGATAATTGCTCTTAAGAGCTGCTGTCGGGATAGTCGTGTTGAGAGATCCGCCTCTCTCAGGCTCCTTCAGTCAGAAGCCTGATGACGCCGTCAACGTTGGAGGCGAAACCTCGCGATGGAGAGAGGAGGAACGCTTGGCAGGGCTATGCAGAAAGAGCAGCTCTTAGGAGCAATTCTCAGGTGGATGAAGACCTTCTTGTGACACCACCGTCTCTCGAGGTCTCGCAATGCAACGATCCATCTGGCACCTGCGCAAAATCCGATTTCATAGCTCCATCTCCACGCTAGATGTCCTCTGCTGCAATGCCATCCTTAGCCTCTACCACTGGTCATTATCCTTTTGAGCGATGTGTACTCTCCTGACGTTGCTCTTTCTCCCGTTGAAATACCAAGCCAATACCCAATGTAAAGCAACATTCCAACGTGGCTTCGGTAGCCTATATTGCCTGCTATAACATGTGGTTCAGAAACAAGGACACTGGCATAGAGTAGACTGTCGGACCTGCCTCCGATTGGGTATCGAGACGATAATATACATTCTGTTCTCTGTTGAGATCCCCAGGCAATAAAACACACTGAGAGACAGGGCTACACTGTGTACTGTATCTGAAAAGTACACAGCAATAGACTAACAGACTGGTCTCTAATGGGGGTCTCTAGACAATAATAAATAGGGCCTCTAGATGATGATAGATTGACAGATCTCTGATCCCATCTAAAGCTGGGTGGGCACGCAGGTCTCTCGTGGGATGCCCGTGGGTGTCGGTACCCTAACTGTTCAACTGAAAGTTTATTTTACTTGTGTTTTCCATAAGAATGCCATGATTGCCACGTGTGGATACCTGTTGGTGTGAGTGTGAATGTGTGCGTGGAGCGGAGGCGGAGTGATTAATGTGCTGCGCTACGAACTCGGTAATCCGAGTTTGTTTCCCAAACGTCGCAAGGAAGAGCGGGAGAGCGCTCGACACGGTTATCCCAAAAGAACAGCTTTGCAGAGCAACCATCATCAATAGTGAGATATTTTTTTATACTCCAGTTTAAAATTATTTCAGCATCACTGCACTTACCACAATATCCCTTTGCTGACCGCTTGGCGTATATTGCCTCTGGCCCTGTGCTCAGAAAAACATATACAGCTTAAACCTTCCCTCCTCAAACTTACACTGTAATCCAGCCATGAGAGGCTGTTTTGAAATGATACAGATAATAAGTGGAAACATAATAACTCAATCGCAGCAATTTACTCCGCTAAGATGAGTGGAGGGTGGCGGCACTGGTGTCAGTGGCAACATATATTTCATGTTTAATTTTAAACGTGGTTTCTGAATCCACCAAAGTATAGATTTGAGCTCGCGTTTCTGTCGCGTTGGGTTACTTCTTGGACTCTTAGTCCATTACAGTAAGCGGATATTCAATTGCGTCCAATATAAACACAATAATTGAAGAGTGAGTCGGGGTGTCTTGTGTGTGGAATCACCTCGTTGCGTTGATGGAATCTATTTTTGGCTGTGATAAAATACAACAAAAAGGAACTGCTGAAGTGGCCAGGTGGCTCAGTGACTACTGCAATGCCACGTCATAGTAGTTGAGCCTCCACCACTGAAACTCTGGGTTAGAATCCAGGCAACCACTCGTCACTTGGAATGGGGTTCTCAAGTTAAGTGAGTGGATGGATGCAGTCACGTTATCAATTACTGAACTAAAAAAACATTAACATTTTGTTTCACTAAATTCACAGTATTCCACATCTCAGATTCACAGATGTTGGTTTGATTGACATGCGACGGATACTTTTTCCGAGATGTAGTATCCCTAGTTTGGCTAACGAAGCCTTCTAAAACGACTTCGGAAATTCGTCGGCGGATTAATTTGCTGATGGGCGACATTCGCATATAGTACTTCAAATTGACGCAAGGTTCTGTGGGAGTTCCCATGATGCCTTGGCAGCCTAAATTAATTTCGCGACAGTGTGCAGTAAATCACCAAGAGACAGACAAGAAGGCAGTCACGTCATCATTAATGAGTGAAATAACATCCACATTTGCTTATCTATCTGCATAGTTTATGTTTCAATTCACATGCAATTTTTTTGCAAAGTAACTTAAACAATATAATAATTCTTATTATCGTATTATTAATTCGAGTAATAGTGTAATTTTGTTTTTACATGAAAACACACACTTTAACAATACTGGGCAAAACATCGTGAATGCTGGTAAAAGTGTCCATAGATTCTTCAGACATTGTATATAATATAAATACTATAGCCTTGTGAACTTTTTTTACAATTTAATTCATTTTTTTACCTTTTTATTACTAAAATGCCAGATTTACAGAAGGCATGCACAAAGCGTGTGGCTAAGTGGCCACTGCAAATGAACAGAATAGCATTCCGTCGGGTGAATCACTCATCATCTCCCAGATTACCACACAGCCCTTCTGAAAATGAATGAAAAAAATATTTTGTTTTATCTTTGCACAACTGTACATCGCTTAAACCCTTGAAATTAGGTGTATGTGCGTGTATAAATAATTATCTCTCCGTGTGAACGAGTTCATTTTCACTATAAAATTATAATGCACTGGGGAACGTCTTACGTTTTCTGCTGACTTTGCTGAGATTTATCTTTCGTGATTTGTAAGCATTTTACGATTTTCGACAATTATTTTTGTATTTCTGGTCCGTATTATTGTTATATTTCCCTAGTCTCTCTTGAAATAAATGCGTACGTTCTTCTCTGTTTTATGATTCATCACCAGTCGTAAGTGTGGCGAATAGGCGTGACTGTCAGGAATAAATTAACATTGTAAAAATTACTGCGTTAATTTAAGCTCAAGGAACTACACTCGGCGTGAGTTAAGACTTTAAAATAATTGGGGGGGGGACTTCAACCAGGTAGTTGTGTATAAGTAACCTTCAGGTAAATTCTTGTGGTGGGCTTACTATTATTATGAACCAAACTGTAGCACCTGCTGATGCTAAAGACACTGGCATCACTCGCTGCGTGTACACTGGATCATTGTGCGTCAGACAGCCCAAATATCAAGCTTGAAAACCTGCACACGGCTTTCGAATTGCTCCGCGCATTATCCAGCGTTATGTCTGACGTTTCGCGCCACGTGCTGAAAGCGCCTTGCTGGATTGCTCCACGTGGAGCTAAACGTTGGACATCGTGCCGGACAAACACGCGGTACAATTGCAAAGCACATCGGAGAGCTGTACAGCACAACCGCGAAAACCTATGCAGTCCTTTGTGTGAAGGCCTAGGTCTGCCTTGCAAAATACAGTACGTTACATTGATATGGCGTTTCATCACAAAGTGTTGTCTCTTTCGTTTGATATATAAAAGGGAGCGCAAATTTGAAAGGCTGCATTGTACTGTCCTTGCAAATCTCTACTCGCGACATCCGTTGGCATTCCTTTTCAAATTCACCCACAATGAATGAACGCAGATTCTCACGTGTCTGCAGGCCGGTGTTTTGAAATTTGACAGCCTCCCCCTCAGGATGGGCTACCCAGTACCACAGATGAACCCTAACCGCTAACCCTACTAATTAAAGTATTATCCAACAATAAATGATTAAAGTATCGCAATCGTTAAAGTATTTTCACAATAATTAAAGTATTATCTTACTGTGGCCGGTGACCTTTACGATCGTAGCTAAAATGTGGAAATGTGTCCATATGACGTTGTGTGACGTCTTTATGACTTCTAAATAAGCGGGCGTGGGGCATGCGTGCACAGGCGCAGTTTGTGAAGGTAGCCCATCCTGAGTGGAGGCTCAGATTTACACAACACCGGAGCCTGTGAGAGGCCGTGGGAGGAGGCGGTTGTTCCCGTGTAGTGGACGGCTGTGACTGGCCGAGGCGGCGTGCATGCTGCAATGGAGGCACCTGAAATGTGGGGCACGCGGTCCTAATGCGCGTGCAAACAAGCTTGGCTTTGGTGAAGCAGATCATCTTTTAAACCCATAGGCGGCCGGTTGCCGTAATACAAAAAAAAAACCAGCGCAGACATTTCTTGTAACGCATATAAACGCGTCGAGTGAAACGCGCGAACGTGAGACGAAAAACTAAAGCTTAAATTACATTAAATAAATGACAAACATTCACTTATTTATTTTATCTCACCTTCCTCCAGCAACACCATAGGCTGGGGTGGATAAACGCAAGTAATGTTTTCCTTTGTTTTTAAACCAAGAGCACAACACATTTTTTTTTTTTTTATCATTTAAAGAAGGCAACAATCCTGAATGATCAATGATAAATAATGACAATAAATGAATTCAAGTTTGAGCCGTTCCCAGAAGAGGGCAAAGTGGCTTAAAAGAGAATGCTGCCCATGTCTTGCTCAGCAGCTGAAATCAGAGAGACGCAAAGAGAGAGAGATGGAGAGATGTTCACGTGGCCGACACAGTTGAGACGAGACGAAACTATCGACTCGCAGTCCACAGTGCGGGTGTCTGCCTTCAGAGTTTGTTCACCGTCTGTACTTTTCCATACTGAGCTGACAGTCTCACAATTTCATCGATAATTGCCAGGTTTCCCGCGGCCGCCCCCCCTTCAGTGCTGTTTACCCGTAGTCCTGCTGCATGTTACGTGTCAGCTCGTGTGTCATCAAGCGAGGTTTTTTTTTTTACATTTTCAGTTTTGAAATCCGTTTTGGATGCTGGGAGTCGGTGAAGTGTCGTGGTCCATCATCCGTTGTCGTCGCTCGTCTTGAACGGACGAGTCTAGCGGTGACGAATTTGGCCGAAGCAGCAACTTCGTAACCTCTTCGCAGCTGCTCTTTGCGAAGTGCCTCGTCCACCGCCTGATTCTCTCGAGTATTATTTTTGTTGTTAGATTTAATTAAATAAATTACTAACCACACCACAAGTGCACCTTCTCATACGGTATATAAATTAATGTACTATGTATGCCCTGCTTTATTCATTATATACAAGGGTAATGAAAATGTTTTAAGAATGGGATAATAAACGTACAGCGCTGTAGGTACCAACTCACTCCTGTAACTCTGCCAATAGTCTCCCCATGCCTATGATACATCGAGTAATATTGTGGCACTTGTACGCAGAATTGAATGACTCGGGTGGGGTTGTGATGGCCATGTCAATGGTTAGATTCTCATGCCTCGTGAGTCGATGGTCTCGGCATAGTCACGGGGAGAGTTTCCAGCTGTCCCGGTTTTCCCAGGATCATCCTCTTTTAGAGGTAGCTGCTGTTCTGCGAGACCTGCAAGTATTTCCAGGACGTTGAACGTCCCGTTATTTGTCGGTTGTGTAATAACAAGACGGTGATTTTACATGAAGTTCTCTGGTCTTCCGGTATTGTGACATATTCTTCTATGTCTGATATGTCCCCGTTAATGGTTTCCAAACCAGATCGTGAGATTGTAAATCTCGGAGGCTAAGCAGGGTTGAGCCTGGATAGATAACTACCTTCGAGATGGCCAGACGAATGTAGAAATTGGATGGTGTTTAGATTTGGACTGTGAGGTTGCCTACTTTTTGAAACCCTCCGTGTTACATCACTCAAAATCGGTGACAGGAGAGGAATCGTGTCGCGTGATGCCAACCTGAATAGTTTCAGAATCCCATTCTAAAAACGTTGCGATTGCCCCATGTGTATAGTATATAGATGTGTGTACATTGTATACATGCAAAAATATAAACATTTTTCCACGAATGGAAAGAAAGATGTCAATATTCAAGCTGGAAGGATTTCTTCAACATAAAACAAAGATTAAGTCAATGGATTACTGATCGAGGTAGGGAGCTCTCTAGCACTCCCTCAAATGGGTATTCGGCCTAATCTTCCACGCTGGCCAGATGTAATGGAAGAGGCGAGAGAAAGCAGACTTTGCCACACCACACTTGACCTGCCGATCCACTAACGGTGATGCACCCATTTCTACTGCTGGGTGGACAGAGGCCACGGGAGATTTAAGAAATTTGCCTTGTTGTTTCAACTACGGCTGCAGACATGTGTCCTTGTATGATGGAAAAAGATACAAGGTTTTACCCTTTCTGGCAATAATACAAGTGTTAAGATCTTCAAACACCAAATAGACACCCTTCACAAAGTGTCAAGTTTGCAAAAACCGACACATGCTTGTGGCAAAACATGCAAACAAAATGCTTTGATAATCTTAAGCATTGCCCTTGAAACTGATTGGCCGACACCAGAGACAACTTTCCTTATAGCCAAATCTCGACAGTGTTAGACAAGTGTTGCCAAAAGGCAATCAGCTTATGACAACGCAGATGTCAATGCATTAGTAGCTAGGGTAACGTTTTAAATGTCCTGGGACCTCTGGATTTCAAGTCCAGTGTTCCGACCATCACACCACCATGGCAGCATCCATTAATATCATGGTATAGTTTTTCAAAATAACTTGAAAAAGATGTGGCTCAAAAAATCATCAAAGTTTCTTTCTTTCCAATAACAGAAAAGTATATATTTTTTCCTAAAGGATTAATTTACTAATATACACATTGAAAATATTTATCAAAGTCCCTTTTTCAGACTTTGACAGAAGACACGTATCTCACAAAAGTCACATAAAGTCACCCTTCCAGCCCGATTGATCTGGACAACGATGTCCAGAAGCTGACCATCGTGCTTCGAAGAATCGCAAAGAAGAAGAAGCCCGATTGATAAACTGCTGCATCATAACACCACATTGAAGACGTCGTGGGTAGAATTCCATCTATTGCATTAACATCTAGAATCGAGTCAGCTCGTTTTTATATTTATGTCAACATCTGGTGCACTTGTGGTTAACACATCATTTCAATGCACACACTTCCTGCACGGCCATTGTGGACAACCTGCGATGGCCTATTACACAACCAGCTTGGCCTGAATGATTTGCTCTTCTTTCTGTTGTTGAGGCGGCCTACACCGCCTAGGCTTATTGGCATTATCTATTTCACCGTCCTTGAATTTGCTTGACGCACTTTCCCAAAGTTCTTTGTACACGTGTACCCTCATACAGCCGGCAATCTCAGCAGCCATAAATAAACATTTACATCACACATTTCTGCTTGAACAACGCATCCACATCCTGTTTATGACTAGGGCAGAGTGCCTCCATGTGGCGACACTATACCACCCCACAGTGGGACGACCAATCGATGAACAAAGGCAGTGGCAGTCTGCACACATGTTAGCCCGACGGACTTTGATAAATACCTCTGGTATATACCTTGAGTATGAACCAGAACACCGCAAACACACTCACGCGCACATATATCGTTTGAATGCAGTAATGTTCTAGCTTTTTTTCTTTTCTTACAAACGTGGATAAGGGCACATGCCCTTTAAGGTGCAAAGGCCAAGATGAATCCCACGGGTGGCTCACATTCCCATGAGAAAGACCACGAAAGCCATATCCGAGCCTCGTTCTTGAGGACCAATGCCACCTTCACTCATACCCAATGCCACCTTGGTGGCAATGAAAAAGAGCGTGTGCGAAGAGAGTCCGGGCATCAGGGACAGCCCATAAATGTAAATTAAACAGAAAATCTGCATCGATCCACCCTTTTATTTTGTGCTTGACTAGGGTGGGCCGCAGAGGCTTGAGAGAACCGACTTTAGAACATTTTACCGGCAAATCGTACGGGTTTTATTCCTAGACCTCTGCCACTCTGACGTTGCTTTGCCGTCAGCCCGTGCCCTTCTCCGGGTGACGCTGGTCCAGGTGAATCCCCGGCGATGGCTGCGGGCCGGGTCCTCCCCTGCTGTGTCGGCTCCAATGCGGATGGAGAGACGTTGGGGCATCGCGTTGAGTGAGCAGCTGCAGAGAAAACAAATGGGCGACACACAAATAGCCATCGTAACTTCATCTTCGTTCAGTGTGGTGTCTGCACGATCTCGCCGTATTTCATGTTGGT
>JAZEWU010000004.1:10555671-10572466 GCA_036362915.1 Geotria australis | reverse complement strand
GACTATACCCAGGATAATAATAATAATAATAGCATTTATATAGCGCCTTTCACCCGAGGGTCACAAAGCGCTGCAACGCCAGTCAATCATGGGGCAATTTAGTCAGCAGGCCAATTAACCTAGGCAGCAGCATGTCATTGGACTGTGGGAGGAAACTTAACTTTCCGGCTAAAAACCAACGCAAATTCCACAAAGGAAGGCACCTGAGTCGGAAGTCAAATCCGGGTCCTTGCTGTGAGGGGGCAGCGATACGCGCTGAGTCTTGACTGAAATATCATGGTTGCTGTGGACTAAAACAAATTAACACTGCTCGTGGGTGGCTTAAGTGCATTAACACTGTGGTCTTCTTCTTTGTGATTCTTCGAAGCACGATCGTCAGCTTCTGGACAACGTTGTCTTTCAGCCAGGCTTCGAAGTGTTTGGTAGAATTCGCAGGCAACACCTGACAGGGATCGCCCATCCATTTGTGATCTAGAAACTAGGCACTCTCCTATGATCTGGTCTAAAGGTAAACATCACAAACGTACTGTCCACCACTTATTCTAAAGCGCACAAGTAATTTACTCAGTAAACGTCACTATTGCTTCCATCTCCTGCTCATGTAAAATCGGTAAACGTGTCATATACCCCATAACACTATGGCACCCAGTGGTGTGAAACCACACTCTGGTGATGACATTCAGTTCCGTCAAAACATTCTTCTATAACTTAGGCCCATAAATCTGACTGATTAAATGTTGTTTCCGTTCAGAAATTCAAACACAATTACTTACTCGTTTAAATGTAATAGAAAAACGTGCAGAGGCAGGAGAATGATTTTAATTTCAAGACAGTAAATAACGTGAAATAAATAAATAACATGAAATAAGATTTTTACTGCCCTCTCTGGAACGGAAAGATTCAAAAAAGGGGGTCTGTTTTGGCAAGCTCACATTTCTCAAGGCATGTCAGAAGAGAAAATGATGCGTATGAATATTTCTTTCTTGACTTGTACAAAAACTGATCCAGTGTCCTGCACGAGCCCACACATTCACCAAGCTGCATATTAACCAGTGGAGTGAACTACGGTCAACCCATCCCACAATCCGCATAGTGAGGCCCTTACTCATCAGAGAATTGACAAAACGGGCTGTACGTGCGAATACTCGACCTGTATTTACTGCAAACAAATATAAGGTTACGTAATTTCCTTCAGTCAACCTGCCAATGAGGGTATTTAGAAAAAGCGTACAACGGTTCAGGCAACGACCATTATTAAGAGTTAGAGAAAATGGTAACTGGCAGATATTCTAAATATAATGATGATACAAATCAAAAACGCTAGATTATATAAATAGCCTTTTTAAAATCCATAAACCACACCTGACGTGATTGCACATATAAAATATAATTAGGGCAACACATGTTAAATGCGAGGATGAAGTAATATGTAAAAAACCGAAGTCTTCAAGTGCCATGTGCAGCTGGTAAAAACGACAAAGCTTAGCATTCTTAAGATCGGTAAAGGTGCAGCCGTGCAATTTCTTCCTTGCCTAGCTACTGGCGAATATGCATTCACTCAGGGCAGGAATGAAGATGCTCTAGAGAACGTCTTTTGGCTTATTCGACTCATTTCAGTGTATTTGAAGCAGCCTTAATGACTTATTTTTTGTTGCTTTAGTTTTTCATTACTTTTTTTTCGCGGCGTGCAGCGCGTTGTGATCCTCGGGTGAAAGGCGCTCTATAAAATGCTATTATTATTGTCTGAACGGGCCCAAGACCAATTCAGATAATAACCACTGATGTTAGCCACGGTAGGGCATCGAACTCGGGTGGCCAAGTACATAGCGCAATGTGCTAACCCACCACGTTACCGCTTTCCACTGCATACACTAGAGCTTTTGGGATGGGGAAACTCCGGCACGGCACGCTCATGTGCACGAGTGTGGAGCCAAAGCGGAAATCCAAAGGGGGTTTCCTCGCTACACCTCCTCCCCATCCATTCTGCCGTGCTCTCTCCCCAAGGCGCATAGAACTGAGAGGATTAGTCTGGATTAGTCTTGTCATGCCGATTAATCAGCCAAACGTGAGCAACTACTTTATTTGTGGTCAATGGGTGAGGCCCGTTTAAAAATGAGCGGCTGCCCCCACATCCTCCTTTTTGACAGCCGGATAAACTCCGTACAAGCCGCGGCCAGCGTGACGCGACTGACGATCGCCAGTGGCGTTGGCAAACCTCGGCAGGTCACCTCCCGTCCAGCGGCACACGTGGGAACGGAGGAAATAGATGTTTATTATTACAGCATAAAAAAAATACCCAGGAGAGGCTTTTTCCTCACACCTACTTTAGTGTTATACGTTTAGTCGAGTAATCGTAACCGTTAATCGGTATAGTATTCGATTACGTACATTATCGCAACGACGGTCGCGCACTCGACACGCGGCTATCCCGAAAGAACAGCTTTGAAAAGCAACCATCATGAATCGAGCCGTGCAAACCTACATCAATCAGTACATTCGCATGATATCACGGCTATAAATGTGTGGATGGCCCCTCAATTGCACGCGTGGAGAATGTGGGGGGGGGGACATTAATTGTGAGGTTATGTGCTGCATCTCGTTGCGCGGGCTGTCCCCCTAACCCCAGCCGCCAATGATCATTCCACCAGGAGAAGTGCAGCCACGGTGGAAATGCGTCGCATAAGTGGCGGTGGCCGCGTGCGTTTCAGTAAATTGCAGGGAATGTTAATGCCGTAGTTTTTTTCGCGGATGCAGGTGTTATTCTGCCAACATAACGATGACGGCTTCTTCCATCACGCGAAATACACCCCGTGTGTGTTACAGCTGACACTGACTTTGCAATTTAGCATTTTTTTTTTTATATTGTATTTCTGCACTCGCCAGAAAACTGTCCCAGACCTTGAATAGTCAGCTATAATAGAAAGCAAGAAGTTAAAGTAGAAAATACGGTGTTAATTGACTCGAATTTACAAGAGGTGACGAAAATTACTTTGTTGCCATATTTGACATTGATTAATTCGACACACCCTCTGGGATTTTTGTTGCACTTCTCAAACTCGCGGCTGCATTTCCCGAGTCATTTCTGGCAAATATTCGGCTCTGCAATGAGATCATGTTTACAGTTAAACTCCATTAATACTGAGAGGGCGCTGCAGATAATACTGTTCCTCCTGTGAGCATAGCGCCTTTGTTATATCCTTGCGCTGTGAGAATGGTGCAAATACCACATGTTGTTAGAATTTGATTTGATGGGTCCTGAGGTCGGCCCGACTCAAAAACGGAGAGCACACTTATGAAATTAGACCCATGGTAAAGCATACCCGCGACCCGTGCTGCCGAAGCAGGCTGTCACGGCGACAGGGCGAGGGTCATAATTGTTGAGTGTGCAGACAGTGCAACTGAACCAGGCCCCAAAAGAAGGGAGAAGGTGTGCAGGGGACCCCATTTCATTGTTGGTACCGGGGCCCATCACAGCCAAGCTACACCACTCGACAGAGGGCCCCCTCTTCGGGTCCACATAAAGGTGATCTATATAGAAATGACAAAACGTGCGTATGTATGTCCGTACCGAGGGTACCGGATTTGAACAAATTTTAACTGCAGAACAACGAGCCTTCCTCCGACTTATCGACTGCTGTTCGGGAACTTTAACGCGATTTCAGCTTTAAATTCCCAATATTGGATTATCATCAACCCTCCTAAGCACTCTTCCACTTTTATCCTGACGTCAAAAGAATGTGTTAGATGCTTGGAACAGGATCATCCGTAGGGCGGGTACTCCGCTAATGGTGAGAAATGAAGATTAGCTTCACTTAGGACAGACAACAGCAGCAGGGCATCGGTGCCGAATGACAGTCAGCATGGAGTGATAATAATAGAATTACACGTTTCCTTTTAAAATCTAACATTACTTTTAGAACAACCCTCATAATACAATCTCAACCTATTATAATGCTGTACACTACTGCATTTAGCACATTGTCCTCAGTCTAGTCTACTGATGTAGGTTTTCACGGCTCGATGGATGAGAACTGCTTTCCGAAGCAGTTTTTTCGGTAGAGCCATGTCGAGCGTTCCCCCTCGATCCTTTTGCAACGTTCCGCCTCCCATGTTGGAGGGATCCTCAGACATTCACTCAGTCTCAGAACGCTTGAGGATGCCTCCAACGTGGGAGGCGAAACGTCGTGAAGGAGAGAGGGGGAGCGCTCAACACAGCCTTCACGAAAGAACAGCTTTGGACAGCAATTCTAATTCTATCCCTCAAATTTTAGAGTGCAGCCGAAAATATACAAATGTATTCGTTATAGACTGCATTGATGCTGTTCAGTGAGAGGTCACTCAGTCCTCTCTGTTGCCCCAATGGTTTGGAGGTGCCTTCATCCAGTCACCTGTGCTGTCAAATCTGTGCTCCTGTTCAAGTTCAGGCTATAGAACGCCCCCAGTGACTGACCGCCTTTTCCCCCAATAAAATAAATATTTCTACGGTTTCTTTATTAGGTCCTGAGATACGGTTGCATTTAGATATTATATAAAAGCCTATTGTATTGTATGTTCATTTGGGAAACATTGCGTCTGGTTTTGACCTCTAGTTGACCTGTTTGTTTATCTGAGTGACGTCAAGTTGTCTCCAGGCAGTTGTAACTAGTGTTGCAATTATCTTCAGTCACGTCAGTAAATAATAACTGTATATTACACTATTCAACAATGACACAACATACATTCGCTACATCGCACTAGAAACGTGTTGTCACTCAAGCCAATTTAAAGACTACCTGCTCAATATATACTGTAAATATTATATATTATAATCGCAGGACCACAAGTGATGGCGCTGGCTTGTGGAGGCCTTCATCCAGCAGTGGATTGACCAAGGCTGATGGTGACGCTGGTATGTTGTTAAATGCAGCACACACAAGTCAACTTTGGAACTAATCTATAAGCAAAGAGAGAAATAGCCCACATCTAAGATTAAGTAAGCATTCAAATTATAGAATACTGTAATTACATTGCCGTTAACCCAGGAAGGGCTCAATCACGCTCCAGATGTATCTCACAGAAGATCTTGCGTGGGACAGTTGCCCAATTACCTTTTTAGGTATTGTGTTTTAGTGTGGAAAGACGCTGGAGTGCCCAGAGAAAACGTGCATGTATGAGAGATTAGTTTACTGCAATTATAGAGTACTTAGAGCGAAGGCTGGAACAGCAAGTTTAGTATAAGCAAAGAATATTTTTACCGTAATGATTTTGATGTCATGTTTCTACAAGGAGTGGACATGAATTTAAACAATTCAGTCACAATTGCCGAGTAGAGGTCGTGGTTCAATGCAATACAGTTTACAATTTCAGTGATCTGTAACACGGTTAATAAAAGGTCCAGCTGTGAAATTTCTTGCTCAATATAATTAATGATTGATGGGTGGAAGTCCAACGCGTGGTAGATCTGACGAATCATAATTAAGGGCGGCGATTCATATCGATAATAACGTCCATTCATCCATTCATTGTCAGAAACCGCTTAATCCTGTACAGGGTCGCGGTGATCCGGAGCGTATCCTGGCAGGCACAGGGCGCAAGGCAGGGGTATATCCAGGATGGGACGCCAGTCCATCACAGGGCACCCGGGGAGGCTAATTAACCTATGCAGCATGTCTTTGCACTGTGGGAGGAAAGCGGAGTGCCCGGCAAAAACCCACGCGGACACAGGCAGAACAAGCAAACTCCGCATAGAAAGGCTCCCGAGCCGGGATTTGAACCGGGGGCCTTCTTGCTGTGAGGCGGCAGCGCTACTCACCGCGCCACCGTGCCGCCCCGCAATGTAACTATTGGATCAGTATTCGTTCATTCATTATCAGTACCTGCTTAACTCTGTACAGAGTCACGGAGGGCCAGAGCCTATCTCGGCAGGCATAGGCCATAACGCCGGACTGTCCCCATGACAGGACACTATTCCATCACAGGGCACCGAGGGGAACTTAGTTAGCAGGTCAATCAACCTAGGTAGCGGACACGGGGAGCACATGTCAACTCCACACAGAAATACACCTGAGCCGGGTATCAAATCTAGGAAATGTTTGCTGTGAGGGGCAGCGCTACTCGCGACGCCACCATGCCGCCCATCCTATCGTTATCTTTAAAAAATTCCCTCTCAGAATTATGATGTAAAATGATAGAGCACTTGGTGTACGGATGGCAAAGGTATTGCACTAGAGGCTACGTTAAGGGCAGAGTGCACCCCATCGTCGACACATGGGATTTACACCAGACGTACGAATATCATCACTGTCAAGCAGGGACAATCAACTGCTGGATGCAGGTCTACCAAAGCCACCACCACCTCTTACAATCACTCGACAGAATAATCAACCCCACGTGCGTACAAACTGATTTTGTTGCTCCAAATCTTGGATGGCTGTCAACGTTTTAAACTATGGTTACTCGGTGTGAGTGCGCAACAACAATATCACGATGACGATGATGATGATGATGGACAACAATGACGGTGGTGACGATGATGTTGCTGACGACACTGATGGATGAAAATAACGATGGTCGTCTCTGCCTTTGTGACACCAGTCACTAACGCGGCCACCGCAATCAATGGTGATGTTAATGACGATAACGATGTCCGTTAATCGATGTCACCACTTTAACCAGCGTTCGTATTTCTGTATCCTTGGCTTATAATTCCCATCGTTTAATCTAGCACAGCCTTACTGAGTCTCAAAACTCGTTTTCAGTAGGGTAGGCCAATTATTTTGAGCGTTTCGTGTTTGGAATGAAACCAGAGTACAGATACCCGAAGAATACCAATGCATTGGAGATGGTAACTCTGAGCGTGCTGATGTGAGTTTTCAAGGCTCGATGTATGACAATTGCTCTCCATAGCTGTTCTTTCGGAATAGTTGTGTCGATGGTTCATTCTCTCTCCTCCATGACATTTCACCTCCCCACGTGGGAGGCGTCGTCAGGTGTTGGAAACATTATAAAAATACAGACAATTAAAAATGAATCTAGAACCATTGTTATTAAAATAAATATTTTATAAAGCTGCGTTTTAATGCCCGTTGACATAGGTTTGACTCCCGTCAGCCATAGGCTATCTAAAAAAGAATGTAAACGGCTTGCGTGTGTTGTGGTCCACAAAAGCTTTTGATGACAATCTCGTGGTCTGCATTAAGAAACAGGCTGCGAACCGCTGATGTCGTTGATGGTGACAGATGTTAGAGACAATGATCGATGACCAGGATGGGATGAAATGATGATGGAGAAAGAAGACGTTGCAAGATGACATATAACGCACGTTTTAAAGCATGGTGTACAATACCCATGGCAGAGTGCACCACACACAGGAGGAAGATCTGTGGACCTTTCTGTTATCCATTATCGCAAGCAATATTGTAGATAATAATTATTATCATGAGCCATTGTCTGTCCATTGCTGGATGGAGGAATCTCCAAGGAGTCACCAACTCTCACGGTCTGGTGCTGATACCATCCATCTCACTCCTGCGCACAAACCGATGTCGTCGCTCCATCTCTGCGGTGGTCACTGTTTTGGATGCTTTCACCTTCCTTTGGCTGCTATTCCATCACCAGTCCCTTCCGTAGACCAATGTTTGATCAGGTGATGTGTTATTCCAAAGCCAATTAAGTTTAGTAATAGGTCAATGATAGGACTTTCAAAGTTATATACAGATGTATAAAACTCTAATCTGTGCATTTGCTTATCTGTGACAGGTCTCTGAACTTTGTTACAGATAAGAGGCGTTAATACTGTCTTGTAGAATTGCCTTTGTTTACTATACCCAGGTCCCTCTCATCCCAAAAAACCAGCAGCCTTTGGCTCTTAATAACCACACACCTGATATTACCGCAGCTATTCACGTCTGCCCATGTTTACCCTTGATTCACATGTTGACCCATCAGAATTATACGCACACATAAAGATTAGCGTTTTCTAAATGTTTACATTATGATGTTAAAATGCATTACGTAAGGCAAAAGAATATGCTTTAAAATCTCAGCTCTGACTTTTATTTTTTGTAACGATGCTCCACGTGTTCAATAAAGTTGGGCTCCCACCAAAGGAATGTGGAATCTCCGCAACTGACACTCAGGACTGCCGACATAGCTATGTCGGTCGTATTTTTGTTCGCAGCCATAGCTGTGTTGGTAGAACAACAGGACGCCCAGGGACAACACTGTCCCACCAGCATCATGGTCACCATGGCAATCATCTCTATCATGTGGTTGATACAATGGGCACCTTTTGGTGAGGCCATACTGCTATGTGGGAGGTCAACATTGATAATTGTTGGTGAGTGTAAATTACTGTAAGTCTTATTCTTTCGTATGGCAGGATGGTAAAGCAATAAATGTTGAAAATTGTTATAGTTGCATGCTAAATTATTTCAGCCGGTCGAGGGAGGGTGAAGACACTGTATGGATCGCAGCGCCACCACAGCTACCCATACGGACTAAAAAATACATTGGATTAAAAAAAGGCCAATAATATTTAAAGTTAAACGGTTTACATTTTTATTTTCCCTATGTGCAGTGCCTTGCGACCACTAGGTGAAAGGCTGTTATACATGTAAATTATTACTATTAACGTAAGCTAATGTCAAGTGTCGCTAGGAAACACACAAGAATAATGCTGAAATCATCTCTAATCTGCGGGCACCACCATGAGAATGTGGAATTTCCACTCCAGATGCATGAGAACCGTTAAGAGAGATGAACATCTACAGGACTCGCCGAAACATGACAGCCATTTTCATTTAATCGTTAAAGTGCAAAGTTTGGAAATCACATAATGCATGCCATGCTGTTCCCAAATTAAGAACATGACTTTTTGTAGATGTATGGCGATACATAGTTAAACATGTATGAAACAAGAGTCTGGATAATTAAACGTTCAGTTGGTAGGGTGGTGCAGGGCCTCCAATAACAAGATTTGGAGTTATGATCCTGACCAGGGTTACCTGGATTCTAACCCTCTAACCAAGCTTGACTCAGTATCATCATCATCTTACCAGATTGACTCATTTAAGCACCTATGTATGGTGAGCGCATACCACTTGATGGAGAGTTCCTAACGGTGGAGGATTGTATCCTAAGTGCAGAACATGAACATGTAGATTCCTAGATGACATAGGCATGTTATTGACTTATATTTAGTGGTTGTGTTGGTACAGGTTTAACATTACACGAACTTGAACTCTTATTTGGGCCGCCACTCTCCAGAAACGTTTTAAGTGGGTGTGTTGCTTTTGCAATGGTTTTTTAAACCAATTTCCATCCTAAAGTAAATGTGCGCGTGGCAGGGAACCGAAGTGGCTTTATACTCCTCAATATTCACATGTGCAACTCGTGTGTGTGTGTGTGCGCGTGGAGTTGTCATTTACATTATTTTCTAACGACTTCAATTCAAACAAAAACTGGAAAGTTATCACGAGTGTGAGAGGAGGTGCCTTTGCAATGATAGCAGCTCACCCAATCCGCATTCACACCTAAACTGGCTATTGCAGGCTTAGTGCAAACTTCACGTGTCATGTTGTCGGCTTGGATTTGCTTCAATAATAATTTTCATCCTCATGCCAGTTTGACCAGGTGTGTTGCTTCCTCTTTCAGAAGAGAATGAAAGTCGGTAGACCAAACCTGGTCGCGTTAACAGCTCGCCGATGTGTTTTCAGATCGTACAGCGTGTTGCTCGGCACGAGGTCTGACGCTTCCCCTCCGTGTGCCGGGAGCTTCTTCAGGAACTGAACAACCCGACAACACATTGGAGAGCTGTGCAGCACAACTGCAAACAACCCTATGCAGGTGTACAGTCAGATTTATCATAGTCCGAGGCCAGTGTTATTTCTTCTGAGGCTCTCAGCAGAGTTTCCCTTAAGTGTTCCATATACAAAGTGTATCACGATGAGTCCACCAATACGAATCGTAGGTGCAATAAGAAGTCCAACACAGAAAAAACAATGGCTCGATCAAGTAGAAAATCTACTGACAATAGCTACACACGAGCCGTCGCAGTAACCTCAGGTCAAACGAACACCTAGAAGTTAACCTACAGGCGTTCGAACGTGTAGGTTGCCTTAGTGCCAGTGAGTTATTCAGCGCTAGAGATAGGGTTAGTAGTGCTCTTACCGGCAGACGCTATGTTGGTCGCTGCTTTTAAGTGCCAGGAAGATTAGGGTTAGAGGTGGAAGATTAATAGTTAGTAGTTCCACTACCGGCAGCAGTAGCAGCAGCAGCAGCAGCAGAAGCAGCCGTTAAATTGTTCATTATCATTTCCTCCGGCGCCAGTACAAATCCCGATTCGGAGCAGCCCGTTTGTGTAGTTTTTTTTTTGTTCGCGTCTCTTCCTTCAAAGATGAGAAAACAACGAAGACCACAGGCGCGGCGGGCGAAAGCCTCGAGCGCGCTCGCTCACGCTCGCGTCGCCCCTCACACGTCCGTCTCGATCTTGCTGCCGCCCGCGACGCGCTGGTGCTGCTGCGCCGTGGCCACGTTGCAGTTGCTGAGCTTGAGCTCGTCCTCCGCGCACGAGTCCTCGTCGGCGCGCCCGTCCGCCTCCTTGCCGTCGAGCTTCTCGAACGACGAGAAGCTGCAGATGCTGCCGCGGCACATCTCGGCGTTGGCCTCGGCGCTGGCGTGCAGCGCCTCGTGGAAGGGCGTGCTGTGCACGTGCGAGTAGACCGTCTGGTCCTCGCCCTCGGTCTCGCGCTGGTAGAAGTAGTTGAAGTTGGACACGATCACCGGCACGGGCAGCGAGACGGTGAGCACGCCGGCGATGGCGCACAGCGACCCCACGATCTTGCCGCCCACCGTCTTGGGCGACATGTCGCCGTACCCCACCGTGGTCATGGTGACGAGCGACCACCAGAAGGCCTCGGGGATGCTGTGGAAGTGCGTGCTGCTGTGGTCGGCCTCGGCGAAGAAGACGGCGCTCGAGAAGAGGATCACGCCGATGAAGAGGAAGAAGATGAGCAGGCCCAGCTCGCGCATCGACGCATGCAGCGTCTGGCCCAGGATCTGGAGCCCCTTGGAGTGGCGCGACAGCTTGAAGATCCTGAAGACGCGCACCAGGCGGATGACCCTGAGGATGGCGAGCGACACGGTCTGCTGCCCGTTGGTGTTGCCCTTCTGCTCGGCCATCTCCGTGCTGAGCGTGATGAAGTAGGGCACGATGGCCACAATGTCGATTATGTTCATGAGGTTTTTGCCGAACTCGACCTTGCTGGGGCACGCGCAGAAGCGGACCATGAGCTCGAACGAGAACCAAATGATGCAGATGGTTTCCATGATGAAGAAGGGGTTTGCGAAGAGGTTGTAGCAGAGGATCTTCGTCTCGTTGGCGAAGCACGAAACCTTGTACAGGTCCGCGTCGTCGTGGAACTCGGGCAGCGTCTCCAGACAGAAGATGATGATGGAGATGAGGATGACGAGCACGGACACGATGGCGATGGCACGCGCCGGGCTCGAGCTCTCCGGGTACTCGAACAGGAGCCACACCTGCCGCTGGAACTCGTTCTCCGGCAGCGGCTTCTCGGGCTCCTTGACGTAGCCCTCGTCCTCGCGGTAGCGCAGCATCGTCTCCTCGCCCAGGTCGTAGAAGCGCACCTCCTCCGTGAAGATGTCGAAGGGCACGCTCACGGGCCTCCTCAGCCGGCCGCCCGACTGGTAGTAGTAGAGGATGGCGTCGAAGCTCGGCCGGTTGCGGTCGAAGAAGTACTCGTTGCGCAGCGGGTCGAAGTAGCGCATGCGCTTCTGCGGGTCGCCCAGCAGCGTGTCGGGGAACTGCGCCAGGGTGCGCAGCTGCGTCTCGAAGCGCAGGCCCGACACGTTGATGACGACGCGCTCGCAGAAGTCGTGGCCGCCGGGCCGCGCGAGCTCGTAGCGCTCCTGAGGGTAGCCGCCCTGCACCGCGACCACGGCCGCGTCATCCGAGCCGGCCTTGACGCCGACCACCGTCATGATGCCGGCTGGACGGGGAGCCGGGCGCCCTCAGCATGCACGCCCGCGGAGCGCGCGCGCCCTCCGCGCCTGCTCGGCGGCTACCTGCGCGGACGGGACGCGTTCGGCGTTAAATCGTGCAAGGCTGTTTAGAGATTTTTTTAGAAAATATTCGGAAGGAGTTAAAATATTTGCTGAGAACACCCATCCATCCAACCAGATGTTTCATGTTTCATATCGGCATTCTTTACAACACACGCATACAGGTAAGTTACGTATTCGATTCACGTTTTATGGGCGAATGCAGTTCCACTATTCATGAATTGACCATCATAGTGACACCATTACTCATACCAGCAACATATACAAATGTAACAATTAGGTAACGGTTCGAAGGCTTTCATGACCGATGTTATCCATATCCATCCATTTTCTAAACCGCTCATCCTGGTGAGGGTCGCGGTGGCAGCAGTCCAAGGAGAGTGGACCAGACATCCCTTTCCTCAACAACAGATTCCAGCGCTTCCTGGGGGATTCCCAGGCGTTCCCAGGCCAGCCGAAGGATATAATCCCTCCAGCGTGTCCTGGGTCGGCCTCTAGGTCTCCGCCCAGTGGGCCGACCCAGGACACGCTGGGTCGGCCCACTGATGCATGTAATGCCCATGTTAATAATACATGCGTGGCAGCCCTCGATCTCGGTGTTAGGGGGGTTAAGCGACGAAAATTGCAGACGGATGCAGGTTGGCGCACTGGTAACGTCTGCGCCTAGCGGAAAGAAAGTCCTACCAAAAGCAGTTTGTGTCCCGCCTCGGGCGCCTTTCTGTGTGGAGTCTGTGTGTTCTCCCCCCTGTTCCGCCTGGGTTTCCTCCGCGTTCTCCGGTTTGCTCCCACGACTTAAAAAAAAACCACTCGTTAATTAGTTGGCCGCTAACATCGAAATATATAGGAAGCAGTGTGTGGCAATATGGCGCCTGCAAAACCGCCTGGCTGCCTCTCTGAACTTTCCTCGCGCCTCTGAGTCGTTCTCTCGTCGAATGAATACCTTTGACAATGAATGAATATGTGCGCGTTATAATTGTAAAATTATTATTATTTAAAAAGACAAAGATCGCCGCCGTATAGCCTCAACGGGCTGAAGGGTCAAGTGCTGTTGGCGAGCAGCTGTGAAGGCCGGCACGGCGCACGAGGGGGTGGGTGGCATGCACCGTGCCCGGCCGCCTTTGTCTCCCTGGTGGCGATTGCTCACATACCGCACCAGGTACTCACTTGAGGCTGAGGCGACCTAGGGGAGGCCCAGGACCGGTTCAGAAAATCATCACTGGTGTTGGCCATGAGTGGGAATCGAACTCAGGTCGCCGGATTCGTAGTGCAGCGAGCTCACCGCTACATCAACCGTTCCCCACACACATACACACGGATACACACGCTTACACACGGGGCATACTCGCATGCATACACATGGACACACAGGAGCACACACAAAAACAAAGATCCCCCATATAGCTTTAACAGACCGTAGGGTCAAGTGTCGTTAGCGAGCACCTATGAAGGTTGACACGGCACACGAGTGGGTGGGTGACCAACACCACGACCGGCCGCCTTTGTCTTCCTAGTGGCAATGTTTACACACCGCACAAGGTACCTCATTTGAGGCTGAGTCGACCTAGAAGAGGTCCAGGACTGGTTCAGAAACTCGTCACTGGTGTTGGCCGTGAGCTGGATTCGAACTCAAGCGGCGTGTCAGGCTTGATAAGGTTCTCGTTAACAGTTTTTCGCCAACAGTCTGTATAACGCTACACAGTAGGGAGGCTCGGTTTGTTTGTTTTCGTCACATCGCCCAGTGAACGAGAGGCGCACCACCGTTAGAAACCCTGCACCTGACCTGGACCTCACTTAGGTATACTCGGCCTAAAACGACCTCTTAAGTGTTGTGCTGTCAACACAGAATTCCTTAATTGTCAGCGCTGGCAGAGGGATACAAAAGCGGCCGGGCGTGCCCTAATGGTGAGCAGCGCGTATTTGAAGTGCCACACACTTTGCTGCCCCACCGGTAAACATCGGTCTAGAACAGTTGCACGAAAGCTTTATACAGCGCCTTGCGACTCTTGGGTGAAAGGCGCTGAGAATTTAAATGACTACTACTAAAAGCTGGCATAACGGTACTTTGTGTTTAGTCCAATTGAGAATTGCTCTCCGTAGCTGTTCTTTCGGGATAGCAGTGTCGAGTGTTCCTTCTCTTTCCTTCGCGTTCTTTAGTTCAGTTACTGCGGGGTTTGTGGATTGAGGCTTTGGTTTTTCCACTGTGGACCTGATTAGTTGCAGGGGCAACCATAAAAGGCATCATCCCAAGAGGTGTGTGTCTGTCTGCCCGTGTTCTTCCCGTTTCTTATTCCGTCCATTGCCCACTGGCTCTTTCAGCAGACTATACGTGCATATTTGGTTCATGTTTAAAATGGGTAGAAAAGTAACTGTCGTCAATGGTCTCCAAATACTTACTATGTTGTCTCTGAATTGTATTTCACGTGTCTGGAACATTTAGATTTTTTAAATATGTCAAATGGGTTCAAAGGGGATTTTATTATTCACTCCTGTGTGATTTCTAAAAACAATTGCTGTGAGCACAAAAATATCACGAATAATTTGACTTCAAAGTGTGTTTTTTAAATCAATCTCTTTCCCCCGATTTATAACGCAAAAATTAATTATTTTCTAACTCTCACAAAATGCGTATGATTTGTGTTTTTATGCCTTATTACGAATTTAATTCACGTACGTACTACATGTGCTGTTGCCTCTGTGATATATTAATACTGTAATGTACCTATATCCGTAATCAGATTGTATTATGATTGAAACAACTGGGGATGTGATCGGTGGCACAGTTGTTCACACAACTCGGCACTTGAATCCCAGCTTCCTGGGTTCGATTCCCGGCGACGTCTGAACGGGGCGCTAGCGGTGTCTCCCCGAATCCCGCTGTTCACCTTGCCGCACTGACCCGCGTGGTGAAGTATGGTGGGCAAGCAATTAACAACCCACACGATTGACACAGACGGCATGCGGGTAGGCCCCTTATCCTGCAGTGGATTGGTACTGGGCGGTACATTTATTTTGTACGTAATAATTTGCCCTGTTGTATTTTCATCACGTACCGAGTTGTTATTGTATAGTGCACCTTGGCGTGCCGGTGTTTTTCCTCCTCCCCATGCTTAGCTATCAAAATGGAGCAGCGAGTGCTGCGTCAGCAGATTTGCTCCTGCCGTGCCGCAATGGAAGCGGTTTCACGCCTCCTCGTCTCTCGCTACTGGATCCCTTCCCCTAATATAATCACAACAGCAGCCTGGCATTGTCTTATGCCGACAGCACCAGCACAGAAGCCTTACGCAAGCATGCACACACACACACCCACACGTTACATAAATCAACTTGCATTCAAAACAAAAAAAACACACGAGACGTCTAATTTTGTATTTCAAACACATTTCTCTCACGTGGGTCAATATTACGTACGGTTGGCAACTGCATACATACACACACACACTGGATTACCTATTCACATTTTACCCGGGCCGAAATATATGATTTGATTCTGGAATTATAATATTGTGTTCTGCGTGATAAACATCAAACGAAAAAATAATGACACTCCAATTGTTATTTATCAGTGTGTTTGACCACCCACAATAATACGTACTGTCAGTATTACCCTGAATATTCGTACGGTAAATAACACCCCACGCGCGCATATTGCCCATAGCGCAGTGCCCGCGCTAAACAATATGCAGCACACACACACAGCAGCAGCAGAAGCGAGGATGCAGGTCTCATCTCTATTGTGAGAGCGAGCGGGAGAGATCGCTCCCGTAACCATGCGAGCACCACTGCCACCAAGCACGACATCCGCATCAAAGACAAAGATCCCCCGTATGGCCTTAACAGACTGTAGGGGCAAGTGTCGTTCGCGATCACCCATGAAGGCCGGCACGGCACACGAGGGGGTGGGTGGCCAGCACCACGCCCGGCCGCCTTTGTCTCCCTAGCGGCAATGTTTACACACCGCACTAGGTACCTCGTTTGAGGCTGAGTCGACCTAGCGGAGGCCCAGGACCGGTTCAGAAAATCGTCACTGGTGTTAGCCGGGAGCGGGATTCAAACTCGGGTCATAGCCAGGTGTATTAGCCCAGTGCGCTAACCACTGAGCCTACTTGCTCTCCACATCCGCATCACCCACACACAGACACACACGCGCGTACGCACACTGACACACGCACACTGACACACGCACACAGACATGGGGTATGCGAACAAAAAATTAGATGCATCACTTCTAACCACCACCACGACCCCTGGTATCGCACACACACACACATCGCTTACCGGACACGACCCTTTCTGTCGATCTCGTGTTTTCGCTTCGCCGGAATACACTTGCCGTTTTCCGAATGCAGCCTGGCGTGGCGCTGGTACCGATGGTGGTGCTGCTGGTGCTGGTGAGGGTGGGTGGCTGTGGCGCTCGAAGGAGGGCGGGATGAAGATTCTTAATTGGCTTCCTCCACCGTAAGGTGTGGACTGCTTCCCTTGCACCGCGCCCTGTGGTGAGCAGCCTCATCGGCGGCATCGCCCGGCCACCGTCAGCGGTGGCTTCATCGGCAAAAGCATCATCATCACCATCATCTTCTACATCATCGCCGTCGTAGTCTTCTTAATCATCATCATCATCATCAGCAGCAGCAGCGGCATCATGGACAGCAACGGAGGCGTTTCATCGGACTGAGACTTGCACGCGTGTGCAACGGTCGGATGATGATGATGATCACAGAGCATCCGCCGCTGCTGC
>JAZEWU010000004.1:10527802-10547403 GCA_036362915.1 Geotria australis | reverse complement strand
TTAGTTTTAGAAAATTTGAATTGAGCCAGCCCTTCACAGTAGACAGTGAAGAAGACATGCAAAGACCAGACGCATTGATGGATGACTTTGCATGGATAATTGGCCCTTAGGGTGGATTATCCTTTGCCTCGCCACACTTTTTTGGCTGTTGATAAAGTTATGGAATGAAGATGTGGGAGCATAGACATACAGTACAGCAATGGAAAGGTGCTGAACCATAATTTTTCAGGTTAACTGGACCTGGTGGTAGGTGTGCCAGAATGCCTTACGAACCAATCAATCTTCTTCTTTGCGATTCTTCGAAGCACGATGGTCAGCTTCTGGACATCGTTGTCTTTCAGCTCGGCCTCGAAGTGTTTGGTAGAATTCGCAGGCAATACCAAGTATTACCTGACAGGGATCGCGACTTGAACGCTTCTACCTTGACCCCCAACCAATCAATAACAAACACGTTACAATGATCAATAAAAAAAAATCTTAATACATTTCTCAATGGATATCCAAAATGCATGCAGAGATTGCAAATATCCAAATGTAGTTTTTTATCAGGATTTCTTTTAACACTCTTACAAAAATTTTGGAGAAGCATAATGAAGTCACCTTACTGGTGGTATGGTCTGCAGGATCATCTTGTGAAACGCTCCCTTAATCTTACACAAGGAACCTCTGCTGTCTGTAGAGTTATTGGGCAGGATTCACAATGCCAATCTTATGGGTTTTTTTATGGACACGCGGGATATATATTGTTTTACTGACAGCGCAATTTTTGACCATGTTTTATGTGGCCCAGTATCATAAACGGGAATACAAATGGCACTCAATAATGACCAAAGTGTTGTTTTAAGCCAGACAGTGGAGGAGAGAGGGACAGATGCTGACATATAGAAATCAAGGCCCGGTTATATGTCACTTTGTATTGTACAGGAAGCGAGGGAAAAGGGAAAGTGCTGCTGTGCTGGGGTGGACAGTTCATAGTTTAATTCCAACAATTGTCGTACCTTATGGATTGTATTAAAAATCCCACTCTTTGTATTGACTAATCATATTTGGTTGGCAGCCTTCTTCTGGAGGAATATTTTTTCACCCCACACCTAACTGCTAGCACATTTGTGGAAAACGGATGTTATAAAATCTGCAGTGCATGCTGAAAGAAGGAGTTACTCTGTCTCTGGCATCAATAAATTAAGATAGTTTTTTTTGCTTGATCTTTGTAACGTGTTTGTTATTGATTGGTTCGTAAGGCATTCTGGCACACCTACCACCAGGTCAGTTGAAATGTCCTGGGTGGATGGTTTGATCCTCTCGACCACCACCTGCTGAAATTCTGTATGGAACCCAAGGGTGCATTTATAAGTGCATGATGGTATAGCTTGTTTTGTGCAATTGTTACATGCACATTGTCAATCCATTGCTAGACAGGAGCCTCCCAATACCGTGAGGGCTATATGTCTTGGTGTGTTTCCACTGCAGGAGCTGCAGGCGCAGGTGGAGAAGGTGTGTGAGATGGCAGCGGTGATGAAGAAGGCCATCAACGCTGACGACGCAGAGGTCATCCGCGAGCAGGAAAAGATGGCACAGCTCGAGGTAATACCAAAAACATCAACTATATGCGAATGTTTTACACTGCTAAATACATGAAGTAGTTTGGTACAAATATTTGAGTGTTATATTACAATTTTCAGGTGCTTTGTATGTGTTTCTCCTTGTTGTAAATACTGTATTAACGTTTTTTTTATTACTTACATGAACTCCATTTTTCCATAGTTGAATAAATATTACTGCACTTTGTATGTATTAGAATTCTCTATCATTATTGTTTAATTGGTTCTTATAGTTGTACTTTCTTATTTATTAAACCCAGTATGGTTCAATGCATTTTTGTCGAGTGCTACACTTACGCGTGAGCATCTTAGCACATGCAGTACATGTCAAGATGTGTGAACTGTGCTTGTGTGTGCCTGTGTTTTGCAGCTGGAGAACAAGACTCTGCGGGACCTGCTAAAGATCAGCAAGGAGAGCTTTATGAGTGTTGTGGAGGAGGCAAAGTTGGCGGGAAAAGCCGGGGACTGAGTACGGAGGATATCAAAGGGGGGTAGTATGTACACAGTTTTCATCCCCAACACTTGCGCATTTTCAGCCTCGTCCACTTAATAACAATCACTCACACTTATACTCGCACATTGGCGAAAGGGTGCATGCCTTTGTGTATTATAGCATCTCGTGTGCGGACATTTTGGCCATGAATGCACATTCTCACGTGAACAATTATTCTTGTGTACATATGCATGCAGGCATTATCACAAGAATACAGGTATAACATGCGGCCACACGCCTGCGTGGACACGCGCACAATTTTGTCTGGAAGCCATGCGCACCCATCGGGACAAGGGCAAACGCTGTTGCTCCGGCCGCCGTTAACTTATTGAGTTTTCTCTCTGCTCGTGTACACTCTGTAAGATATCTGCTGAGCCTGACCATGCAACTGAGCGTGGTGCTTTTTGCTTTAGGGGTTTGTAACAAATGGCATTTCGGTCGGCGTGTTTTGTGAATGTACGGTCATTGAGTCCTCACACTCGTGAAGAAGCACTTTTGAGTCCTAGTGTGCATCATGCGCTCATTTTAAGGGGATTTTGGGCTGCCCTCTTTAGTAGGATGGGAGCCATGCATGTATGTGTGTGTGTGGGCATATATGAAAATTGTGTGATTGTACGAATGGAAAGTGGTAATTTGGTGGATAGTGCTCCGTGCTATGAATGCCATTTAGTATTTGAACTTGGCCTGGACCCCCCCCTATGTTAACTCAGTATGAGTACCTGGTTTGATGGCATTGGAGAGTTCAATGGGCAGGTGAGCTCATGTGGTGCTAACAAGACCACCCTCTCACGTGCCGTGCTAACCACCATAGGTACGTGCTCACAGCACTTACCTGTCAGAATAAATGGTGAGTCATTTTATATTTTATTTAGTATAACAGTAATTTAAAATATATGTTGCGTAATAGGTTCTACTTTCAGAGTTGTTTTCCAGTTGTGATGCTGGCACAATGTAGGCACAAAATGGGAATTCTAATGCATTCCGGATTGCCCTACCAATACAATAGCCACACCTTAAGTTCATAACATAGGTAACAGTCATATTTAATGGTCTTCCTTACATAATCATTACACTGGGTGCTCTTCAGCTTTCTAAGTGCATGATATTGTTTTATGCTTGTCTGCCAAATATTCCATCAATGCAATGCTAGGCAAGTTTTGGTGCAAAAAACTATTATTTAATGTTGATTTCTTTTATCAGTGCAGTGTACAGTCACCATGTGGAGAATATACACTCCCTACACCACACATGGGACCTCCTTCAGTTATCTGGATTATTGGAGGCTGTGGTCGCCATGTGCTGATAGTATGCTTTCTCCAGTCCCTTTTAGACGTCTTGCTTTAGCTGGACATGCATCCCACCGGTCATCAACAGTTGTACATCATTTAATGATGCATTTCTCGGATGACCACAACCCGTTGGCCTTTGCCCACTGCTTTGATCACAATTGGAGTCGAGCTGCCAATGTGGCATGTGTCACATGTTGCACCAAATCCAAGAAAAGTGGCAAAAGCGACTTCATAAAAGCCTCTCTCCACATGGTGCTCCTGAGAGTTTGCAGATATCGCTTTGTTTTTTCCATTCATGGACAGCTCAGCCATCTGATTCTCCTCTCGTCTTTGGATACACACGTAAACCTTATTCAGTCTGTACTGGTTTTTTTTACTTATATCACAAACAGTGCTAAGTATCAATGTCTAAAGGAAAGCCTCCTGTCTCATTGTCACTTGAATTTGCCATTTTTGGTTACGTTACCACTGGTTATGTTGCCATTTTAGTTTTCTTCCTCAACGCATGAGCGAGAATTGCCCGAGCATACATCATCTTCCTTGGAATTGCTTGGAAGATTATTCGTTTTCTGATGTAGTTTATAAATATTGTCGTAACAACCGGCTTTGGTTCTGCCCTTACCATCCTCCTCGTGTCGTGTCAGCCTTCATAGGTGGTCACTTGTGCAGTTTGTTTCTGACAGCCGTTGCGACATCTAGTGCTCAGAATTACAAAATCTGTAATTTAGAATGTATAGTGGTCTCCCCAAATAGTATACAGTACAGTATTTATGTAAGTGAGGCTTGGTAACATCCACCCACACAACTGTGTGGGTGGATGTGGTGGGGAGAACGGTGAAGAGTTTTTGATGCATTGTTACTGGGGGCTTCCAGTGAACTCGGTCATCTGGGTATTTGTAGGACTGGGCCCGAGTTTTGTATCGTTAGTATGGGCTCAACTCAGTCCATGTTTAACCTGTCGCTTTCTGGGAATCCGGACTTCTGGAGCAATGACGGATGCGTCCAAAAAAATCAGGGGTTAGGTAAATGCAAAGCCCAGTCTATTGTACGTGAGAGTATGCATTTGTGTATGAATGCCTTATTTCTGAAAGTATGGCAGTGTGTATACAGTTAAAGTATAACTGCATATATGTGCGTATGACGTATATGCCAGTGTTGTGTATATCAGTTCTATGCTCGTGTGAATGGAATTGAGTTGTAAGTGTATGTACAAGCGTAATCGGTACACAACTTTGTACGGTGTGTGTGGGGGGGAACGCGTGTGTACATATAAATTGTATTTACCCATAATGTGCGTGTGTGTGTGCCCATGCACGTGCGTTTCACACGTTCCAAGCGACAGGCGCCCGGCGTGTGGCTCTTCACTCGATGTACATTTTTAAAAAAGGAAACGAATATTTTTCTGCGTGTGCTCTGTACTCTGCCTCGCCGACGTTTGAAGGGCCCACCTGCTTGTGTGCGTGTGTAAATGAAACGATTCACTTTTGTAACCGTGCCCCATGTCTGTCTGGAATTTCTTGTATTGCTGCTGCGTGGACACTACTTTCCGGTTGGTCCTTAAGCATTCAAAGTCGCGAGGCTATCACGGTTAAGGCAAACTATATGTCTCGGTCTCTTCCGTCGACTGGATCTCACAGCTGTTGCACAGTTAATAATACTGTGTTTTGAACTGAAAAACGCTTTATTAAAAACACTGAAGGCGCTATGCAAGAAGACATCGTTAAGTTAACATGTAATGCCAAAGGTTTGCTATCCCAGTAAATTGGCTTTTCTAGTTCTTTGTTAATCCCCAGCTCTGGCACGTATAATATATCTGCAAGTTTTACTGCGCCGCTCAAGACAATGCATTTACATCTAGTTAGCCCCTCTTTCGGTGATGTGAGATATTCTCCCCATGAGTCCATCCATTTTCAGAAACTGCTTAATCCTATACAGGGTCGCGGTGAGCCGGAGCCTATCCCGGCAGACACAGGGCGCAAGGCAGGGAAACACCAAGGATGGGACGCCAGTCCATCGCAGGGCGCCTGGGGAAATTTAGTCAGTACGCCAATTAACCTGGCAGCATGTCTTTGGACGGTGGGAGGAAACCGGAGTGCCCGGCGAAAACCCACGCGGACACGGGGAGAACATGCAAACTCCACACAGAAAGGCACCCCGAGCCGAGATTCGAACCCAGGACCTTCTTGCTGTGAGGCGGAAGCGCTACCCACTACGCCACCGTGCCGCCCTCTCCCCATGATTAAGTCCCGTTTTTGTAGGGTAGCAACCCGCGCCACAACGTACTATCACTCACCGCTAGACCCGACAGCTGATGCAAAATTACCCCCATCCTCTTGTATAATTGCCCATACTACATGGAGACAATAGGTTAGCGATCATTTCTTCAGCATGGGAGTGACAGCGGCAGTCATCATGTAATAACAGCTGCCCCTTTGAGATTATTATTTTCCTCCTTTTTGCAAGATTTAACTGGTAAAACATGCATTTTTGAAACGAGTGCATGCAGGGTGGGTAGGGCACCAGGAGAGGGAGTATGTCTCCTTTGGAAATGCGATTATGCCTTTACATGGCTATGTAGCAACAAGGCTGCAATTTTTATGCAATGGCGTGGTTATTGAGTATTCAGGGAGTGCAACTGCCCAGAGAGCAGAGGCACCGCGCTACAAAGAGAAGGGAATTGTACTGGAGAACGGGGGTCCAATTTAAAGCCTTCGTAGAGCGCCAAGACCAACCACGCTACGCCACTGAATTCTGAATGGATGTGCGTCACATAAATTGTAAACAAGAGATTGGAGCGGTGTTGTATAAAATACAAGCACATACATACAAATTAGAATTCACCTCACATTCACTATTAACGTTGCTTTTTCATGTTGTTTCTGGTAATGGGGGGAAAAAAAGCGATTCAACTTCCCGAGTGTTTGGGTGTGGTCTATATGGACGAAGGAAGGGACAAGCCTTTTGCGAATGCCATCGATTAAAATGTTACTTCGATTTAAAATAATATCTTACGAAAAACTCTGCCTTAAACCTGGAATGTATTATTGTCCCGTATAGGACATTTGTACATCTTTTTTAAACTGTTTATTTAAGGAGCGGCACGGTGGTGCAGTGAGTAGCGCTGCCGCCTGCATGTTCTCCCCGTGGTCGCGTGGGTTTTCTCCGGGTCCTCGAGTTCCAAAGACATCCTTGGTTACTTGACCTGTTGACTAAATTGCCACCAGTATCCTACGTGGAATGGCGCCCCATCATTGGTATAGTCCTGCCTTTGCGCTCTGCGTTCTTCAGCAGTGAGGTGAAAAAGTAATCGCAGTGCTGCACCATGACCTTGCAAAACCCAACATTGCCATAAAGTAACGCCTGTTTTTAAAAGTACAGATGACCTTTATAATGTACATGGCTGGTATTGGCCCAAAACGTCCCAATGCTCCAAAATTGTCCGCAAATTACTGAATGAATTGGGATTGCACATTGCCCCATTTCTACGAACACTTGGCAGGGCCCTCCTTGAAAAGGAGTGGAGACTCAGTGAGGTTTTCCTGGGCCGGCAAAAGAGTCATCCATCACAAGCAGGCAGGGGCTAAACGAAGCCAAGGGTTAGCTTTTAAAAGAGACCGATATAAATTACTTTCGCAGAACAAGCAGTGACTCATCAGGCATGCCAGCTCACGAGGAAACACAGAAACACTGACTTCCAGCTGGGGGTCCATCCATCCATTATCAGAAACCGCTCAATCCTATACAGGGTCGCGGTGAGCCGGAGCCTATCCTGGCAGAGACAGGGCGCAAGGAGGGCTATACCAATCAACCTATGCAGCAGCATCTCTTTGGACTGTGGGAGGAAACCGAAGTGCCCGGCGAAAATCCACGCGGATACGGGGAGAACATGCAAACGCCACACATAAAGGCCCCCGAGCCGGGATTCGAACCCGTGTATTTCTTGCCGTGAGGCGGCACCGTGCAACCCCCAGCGGGGATAAAACCTTAAATGAAATCCATCAAATACGAAACTACGTTCAGAGTAAACCTGCTATGGTTTGCGGCGGTAAATCCTCTGCTGTGGCAACAGTTGTGTAAGTGAACCGCTTATTGAGCCAAACAAGTGAAAGCCGCTTAGTAGGTAAAACATCAACGGAATGTAACATTGCTGTAGCTGCGAAAGTAAAATATGTGGGGAACCTTTTTTCTGCCAAGGGTCATTTGGATATTTATAACATCATTCGCGGGCCATACAAAATTATTAACTTAAAAATTAGCCTGCTATATTTGGTCAAACATTTAATTAACTCACCCCTAATGTGATGACTGGAACTGCTTCTCTTTGGTGAGGCGTGTGATGTTAGCTGGTATTGATGATGTTGCCTTGGCAGGGCCGGACCAAATGATTTCGCGGGCCTTATACGGCCCGCGGGCCGGACGTTCCCCACCCCTGCTCTAGAGGGTCGCTAGCGGGCCGGAGCCAATCCCGGCAGACACAGGGCGCAAGGCAGGTCTTATACCCAAAATCGGACGCCAGTCCATCACAGGGCACCGGGGGGGGGTCAATTTAGACAGGTAAATTAGCATATCTTTGGACTGTGGGAGGAAACCGTAGGACCCGGCAAACAAACCCACACGGACACGGGGAGAACATGAAAAACGCCACACAATAAAGGCACCCAAGCCGGGAATCGAACCCGTATAATTCTTGCTGTGAGGCGGCAGCGCTACTCAACCCGCGCCACAGTGCCGGGCCAAAAGCTCTCGCTGCAAAAAAAACCCCTCTGTTGTGACAGCTTTGCTGCTAGCTGTGGGTGGAGGTGACATTGATATGTTACCTCCATAGCAAACATAATCCTCCCTGCTGGCATGAGTGCCTTGTTAGCTGGAGGTAAATCCTCCGATCGCACGAGAGAGTTGTGGTGTCCGGATGCACATCGTCAGGTCTGAGCTGGAGGTAAATCCCCGAAATGCAACACGCGAGCTGTGCTAACTGGAGTGAAACCTCCTTTTCTGCCAAAAGTGGAGGGGCATTGCTTGAGACAAGAACACTCTGATCTGCCACAATAGCAGTGGGGAAGCTGGAGGTAAATCCCCTGAATCCTATTAGCGAGCTGTGATGATTGCAGCTGCCGTGAAACCCTCCGCCCTGGCAAAAGTGATCTGGGCGTGCTGGAGGAAACCCCACTAACCTGACACGACAGCGAAGGGATAGCTGGAGGTAACCCACTAAATTCTACAAGGGAGCTGTGATTTACAGAATGAACTACTCAGAATTAACTCTTCGCATGTTTGCTGTGTCGCAGGAATCCCGTAAAGAGCTTGCAAGCTCACTGGGTATGTTTCTGCTGTAATTCACAACAAACATGTGAATTGCTGCCGTGAGTACCTGGAGATAGATCGATGTTTATTATTACAGCAGAAAAATACCCAGTGAGCTCGCAAGCGCTTTACGGGATTCCTGTGACACAACAAACATGCGGATTGACGATAAACTAACTCTCAGTTTATCTGTTTATCTGTCTCGATGTTATTGACATGCCGTTCTCTCCACAGCCTTGTGCAGCGCTTTGTGACCCTCGGGCGAAAGGCGCTCTATAAATGCTATTATTATTAATACAAATTTAAAAATAAGAAATTAACCAAACAGAAAATATACACATTTACACACAGCATTGCAAAAATGTTTCAAATAAACAAGTAAAAATACAGTTTTAACTTGTTTCACATGTTTGTTGTGTCGCAGGAGTCCCGTAAAGAGCTTGCAAGCTTCTTCACTGGGGTATATTTCTGCTGTAATAATAAACATCCATCTTATCCTCCGCCTCTCTGCGCTTTCCTCGCTACGCCTCCGAGTTTTTCTCTCGTCGAATGAGTGAGTACCTTCGACAGTGAATGAATATGTGCCACGCGTTATAAACGTAAAATCGCTATTAATTATCTACAAGTTACGCATCGCGATGGAGGGCAAAACATCCTCCGATCTGACACGAGGTGGCACCGCGGGTAAAGCTGGAGGTAAAACCCTCTCTGTCTGGAGCGGCTTGCGCGGTGGCCTTAGCGGCGGGGGATGTGGGTTGAAGGAACCCAGCCAGCCCAGGGTCCTCTCTCCGCGCAACACTCGCGTTGAGCCGAGAGATCGGCTCGGGCCCCGTCAACACGGAGCGCGGCAGCAGGGGGAGCAACAACGGCAAGGACGGCAGCAGCGGCAGCGGGGGAACGGACGAGGCTGAAGCGCTAAGCGTGTCTTCTACATGGCGGCGTCTTGATGCAGTCGCCAGCGTCGTCCGTGCAGCAGGTGAGAGACGGGGAGGAAATGGAGGATACATGGGTGAGCGAGCGGACTGAGGCGGCGAGGCGACCCCACCGACACTCTGAGGCTTCGCCACCCTCCCCCCACCCACTCCTCACACCAACTTGGCGCGATGTTGTTGTTGATGACTGGCGGTGTTGACGTTTGCTGTTGTCGATGACCGGCGGTGTTGATGTTTGTTGTTGAAGTGTTGGTGTTTGTCACGATGACGTTGTTGGAGTTGTTGTTGTTGATGATGATGATGATGGTGGTGGTGTTGTTGCTGTGTGAGGAAGGAAGATACGGCGCACGGTATCTCGGTTGCATGCAAGAGGGTGCATCTGTGTTTTTGTAAGAATGTGTGTGTACAGTACTGTCTACGCTATGCAGTGGTGGGTACAGGCGAGTGTACACTTGCGTGTGCAAGTGACAACGCTGTCAAAAATAGTGTTGTAGAGACACGTTGGAGTGTGCAGGAGAGTTGTGTTCAAGTTCCTGTTTGTATGCAGGAGCGTGTGTGCGGTCCACGGGTGTGCGTTTGTGCAAAACATTGGTGACCGTGTACGCTTGCGTGTTTGCAACATAGTGTGTAACACATTTATTCACGAGGGTGTGTGTACTTGTCTTTGCATACGGGAAAGTATACACACTTGTGTATATGAGCATGAGCGTGCACACAACGGGCTTGTGTATACTATTGCTTAAACGTGCGTGCAAGAGTGTGGGTGGGGTTGGCCACCCACCCCCTCGTGTGCCGTGCTGGCCTTTATGGGTGGCTCGCTAGCAGCACTTGAACCTACAGTGTGTTATGACTTTAGGGCTCGGCGCCTCCGAATCAACGGGGGCAACGCGCCCGGAGAAAATGCGCGCGTTACAAAAGTAAATTATTATTATTTGTCATCGTACGTACGTACACGTGTATGTGTCTAAATGTGTACTGTTTTGCAGCATGACAGGTTCCCTCTGCTAAGCTAATAGGGGTGGGTTGCCTTGGGCTAGACGATGCTGTCGGTATTAAAACTGTACGTTATTATTATTATTTACTGCGAAAGCCGCGCTTAATTTAAATGCAACAGGGCACTCGGGTAATGCCAAAACATGTTTTCGTCCTTAGTTTTTGCGAGGTACACCTTGGGGTTGGTCAAATAACGTGGTGGTTACGGTCGCATAACTCGCGAGATAATCTGGTTTGCAAGGGGCTAGGTGTAGATCAATTACTACGTCGGAGGATCTTAAGAGGTGGCGAAGGGTTGATGAGGCATTGATCCAGCAGTAGAGTGATCATGGCCGGTTGCGATGATACTGTAATGATCTCTCACGGCTCACACAAGTGCGCCCTCATCCAGCAGTGGAGTGGCAAACGACTGTTCATTACGACACGCACGCAATGGGGTTTCTGCTTTTAAATGGCCAGCTGTGGGGCAGTATAGATGTCTATCTACAAAAGGGCGTGTGTAAACGCTACATGGATTTGCTACTCGGGTCGGTGGCTCATGTTGATTCGGCTAACCCGCGGTTTAAACCCAGTTGGCATTTTCTGGCTGTGTGGCTACAGTATTTGGAGTTTTGTGGTGGGTGCCAAGAAGGGCTTGCAAAAAAATATACCAAAAATCCAACTGTGAGCTGCAGTGTTACTCGAAAGGTATTGGCTGGGTGAGATTCGTGGGGCCCCGTTAGGGTAAGAGACCATAACCGACTCCACACGCCCTGCGCTGTGAATGCACCTCAAGTCACGCTGCCGCTGCCTCTCCTTGATGGATTGCTAATTGATGCTAATGCTGCGGCTACCGTTGCTGCTCAGGCCACTGTCGCTGTGACAAGGTTTGGGGGGTGAGGCTTGCTAGCCAGAGACGATCATTGTACTCGCAGCCTGTGTGCGGAGTTGGTGCTGTCTCTACTTTGTTATAAAGCGAGTAGTACGCAATTAGAAAAGTGTCGGGCTTGGGCAGAACACATCGCTAGGCGGGATGATGGGCCAATTGAAGAGCCTTGGTGACAGGATGGCAGTTAAGGGGGCAACTCCTGCGGAGATGGAGCGATGAGATCAATGCATGCACAAGAGTTTGATGGATGGTAGCAACACTGGACCGCGGAGCATGGCAATGGCTTGAGGAGGCCGTGATCCGGCAGTGGATAGACAGTGGTCGATGATGGGTAAACCGCATGTTTGGTGTATTAACTCCCTGAATTGTGAACCCAGTGACCTGAGTTTGATTCCGACCACGGTTAACATCAGTGGTTCCCCTACATCACTAACCCACGTTGACAAAAGTGGTAAAGTATGGTCAAAACAATCCCCATGTCTAACATGTGGTCTGAGGAAGCCTTTATCCAGCAGTTGATTGGCAAAAACTGTGCTGGCTTTGGGCCAATCAAGATATTTATATTTACATATAAACAACATCTTTTCAAATCGTATTTACTAAGCACAGGGCCCCAAAGGCTAACGCAAAGTAGCCAGCAAGAGGGAGTATGAGCTATTCTAGCAGATAATTCATTGACCCCATTTTTTTATTGATCATGATTATCGGCACTTGAGAAAGAGACGATGGGATAAAGTTCCAAAGTATAAAAGTACGCCGAAAGGAAGATCAATAATGGAGAAATAATGTGGTGGGAATTGGGAACACTGAGCTAGCAGACAGCACTGTCTCCCTTGGTATAATGCATGCCATCGTACTTATACAATATTAGACATGTGCCCTATGAAAGAGGACCTGGAAAAAACTAGAAGGAAAAAAAAACACACAATTTTCAACAAACAGGGGGACCACGGGGGGAATGAACGGTGCATACAAACACGTGTACCGACTTGATGTATTATTGTACACAAGACACGACTAGGTGGTGATGTGGTGCATGCAGTCCCACTTTGTGATTTGTATGCCCTTGTTTATGGACGATGTCTGCGCAGTACTGTATTGCGATTGGCGGGTTACGGGGGGAGGAGAGAGGGGCCAGCACTGGTGAATCGGATTTCTTCTCGAATATGTGGCTCTGGAAGCCCTGGGAATGCCAAACAACGCCGTCTAACAAAACGAAATACGTTCCCGTCGAGAAGCGTAAACAGGGGGGGGACTTGTTGCAGCCGCAGTAGCAACCATAAAGCTATAGGTGATGTGTGAACCCAAGTGTCCCCACGCTCATTAATTGAAGAAGCAGCCATGTTAATTATGTAAGACACGTGCGTGTGCTGTGCGTGAGCCGTCATCCACAGCAACAGCAGCTGGTCGGTAGAGGGCGCTGTCTCTTACACAAAGCCACTGCCCTCATGCTGGTAATTGTGGGGATATCACTCGGTGGTCGTGTGCATGGTCTTATCTTTAACAAAACGTTGTTTACAAACACGTCTGTTCACAAAAGCCGGCGGCAGCAGTCACGCGCCACTAAGCCCTCTCTGGGATTGCACCTGATTAGCGGTAAAGCAAACGTTGCTGTGATTGTGATGTGTTCGTATTTATTTGCACGGCCGGCAACCGATCATTATTATATTATGTAGGTGCAGTGTGCAGGAATACCTCTTTTCATTATCGGCGTGTTTTGTCCTGGGTTCCCAGAACAGACTTCGACATTGTTCTTTTATTGAAATAAACAAGCAAACATATATACTTTCTCCCCGGATCCGTCCCGCGACACAACAAACTAAGCTTTTTTTTTATATGCATCCCATAATCGACACAGTCTTTACTAGATTCCTACCTGATTTAAATACAGAAACTGGGGTATAACTGATGCTGGTATTGGTGGTCATGCATTTACACGGTGCGTCACCCCCTTACTGATGTCCCCCTTTGTTTTTTTAATGAATGACTTTAGCAGCCCCGCCAATAATTTGCGCTTGAAGTCAATGATTCATTGCTTTCAAATAAGTGACAAGTAACAATACAAATGCAATGCTTGTTTGCTTCTGAAGTTTTTTCACATTTTATCGCTGTGCATTTTTTGTTATTCAGTAGTGTGTGGAATAATACAATCTGAAACATTTGGCGACAATAAACCGCTTTTCGGTACAGGCTTTTATGCTGGCTGTGTATACCCTTTTGATAATTGATCGCTTCATCTCGATCGTTCCAATTAACATGAAAAACGGATTATTTTTAACTGTCCTTTGTTGCTTAATCACTGGGTTTTAATTATTCCAATAAACACAGTACGCACATTGGGGTTCAGTTTTTTGTGAACTGTTGTATATTTCCACGGACCTGATTTCATCTTGCAATTTGATTAGCGAATGCGCCGCTATTATGGCAGTCATTGGGAATAAAATATCCCAGACAAATGCGTCGATTTCATCTCATTAGCCGTGTGATACGCGGATGCACCCGTTTGTTATGCGTTTCGTTATTGGCGTGTCTGTGCGCCAGACACGGTGCAATTTTTCCCATTAGTGATGTACAGTATTTTACATGCCAGTCTGTGCACCCAGTGGAACATACACATGTAAAGCAGCGCCTTCCATCAGACTCTAGTCACCATGGAGTCTTTGGTCCGTCTGCTCTTCCCAAAATTATCTGCCGTCTCCAAAATCCTGTTACCTCTATTCCACCAGCCAACTCTGCCCCTCTTTTAAATCCAGGCTCAAGGCCTTCATTTTTTCTCTGCTTATGATTGACACTCTCTGTATTAAAATAATAAATATGCCATCTTTCCTTAGGATGCCCATGTTCTGCAGTGTTATTGAGATGTGGTTTCTTTCAGATGATTTATAAATCCTAATTGTAATCACGGTCTTCTTCTTCTTTGCGATTCTTCGAAGCACGATGGCTAGCTTCTGGACATGGTCGTCTTTCAGCTTGGCTTCGAAGTGTTTGGTAGAATTCGCAGGCAATACCAAGTACTACCTGACAGGGATCGCGACGTGAACGCTTCTACCTAAATCACGGTTAAACTACAGTTTAAATATTTTCCTTATTAGCCATATAACCATTGCATCTATTCCTTAATCAAAAGGGATACGTGTATTTGCACTCATGGCACATATGCATCGAATTGTATGTTGATTATAGGAATTGATTATATTTTATTTCCTGTGCTATATGTAATTGGTTGATGTAAGCCATGCAACTGCCAAGGAAATTCTGCGAGTATAACAATGCCAAAACAATAATTGATTGTTGAATCAATTGCGGAATTGCTACAATTAATTTAGTGCAAGAGAGGATGTTGCATATACTGTAGAGGTGTCCTGCTTCTAGCAGTTCAAGTAATTATCCAAATTCGGGGTCACAGTGAAATTCTATTATCGATTATTTTTTAACAGAGAATGTATTGGTCTATAGCAGCTGCAAGGATCACTTGCATTCATTACACACAACTCAATAATTTATAGCTCTTTATCAATCTACTCCCGGACGATTGTTTCATTATGCAGTGCCCGTGATGGGCATTGTTTTACCGTACTTCACCAAGCTGATTAGTGTGTGCTGGTGATGGGGGGAGGCCCAGGACCTGTGTAGGTATCACTCACCACTGATGATGGCCGGGATTCAAATTCGGTTTTCTGGGCTCAAAATAGTGCTCTGATCAATTCACTACCGCTGCACCACCCGACGAAACACACAGAGAACTAAGCTTCTTCCTGCCTTCACAAACCCACACTGACACAAATCGGTCTTTGAGTTGCTGAGGCATTTAAGCAGGTACCTTTTACATGCATATCCTTGCAAGTGCTTTTTATACTTAAATTCTGCATGCACCTTGCAAGATTCAAGATCCGAGATCCTGTAATTGATCAAGAAGTTACGATATATTATGTCCTCCATTAATAATCATCACCGGGCAGCAAAACCATTGTTATCCTGTGATTCAGTGCACCCAAGTCTATGCTAACCACCTTCAGCAACCCACGCTGACCAGCATACTGAGGTGCGATAGAATAACCCCCGTAATCTGCATGGCAAGGGAAGGGCCTCATCTAGCAGCGGCTTGAAAAAAAAGAATCTGCGCATGTACTGTAAATAGACACGTGTGTGTGTCTATTTTCCGGTCATGTTGTCCACATGGCTTACTCGGTGGATGTCAGCACATGGTGGCAGTTACCATTGTCGGAGAAACCTCCTTCAATCCGTGTCTATGCAAATCAATCTGGCACTGCCCCAGGCAGAGTTTTATACCACGTGACCCGGCCTGGAGGACTAAATGTGCTTCTGGCTGATTGCTTCATCACACAGTCACAATGGGACTTGGGAGCAGATGTGTCGTGAGTAAAAAAAAAAGAGAAAAGTCTTATTGTAGGGGCCTCTGGCTTTTCAGGGTAGACAATTGAAGAAATGTGTCCACTGTTGGGAGACTCCAAGACCTATGTGTTAAAGATGTTCACGGCGCAGCAAAGCGATTGGAAATCCACATCGGGCAAGACAAATGTCTGTTTGAAGATGTTGGAAGTTCATCTTTTCCGTAACTGCAGTTAATGCAGCAAGTTATAATTGAGCAAGCATTCCCAGAAGGTGGAATCCGTTGGGTTTATCAAACAATACGTTTTTATCATACTGAAGACCTAACTTGAATTTAGTGCATTAAGCACTGCAATGTGTACACATATACACAATGTGTATTTTCAACGTTCATATCATGGTGATGTTGAGGAGACCATGTTGCAAGACCACCTGTTGATCGATTCAGCAACAATGTCCAAAGCTTGCATTTCACCTCGAGTTGCACCGAATCACTTGGAATTCACCCCATTTCTCCAGGTTTTGAAAGCTAAATAGGGTTGAGCCTGGTTAGTGCACAGATGGGGTCGTTATAAGCTTCTGCAAGGGTGTCCTACAAGGTGGTCAGCAGAGGGAAGTGTAGCAAAATGTGTTATACTGCACTGTTTCAGTGTGGAAGAGTTTTTTTGCATACTCTAATAAACCACAGAGCTATGTCACTGCCTGAGAACTAGAACGGGACGATCAAAAGCTGCTTTGGTCAGATGGGGCTACAAGACCGGCCCAACCACCTGTGAATGTGGAGAAGCAGACCATAATAATGAGCACTGTCTTGTCTGCGCTCTACTACCCAACCTCTGCAGCTCAAAAATCCCTTGCAGAGTTCAATAAAAATGCAAAGAACTGTGTAAAGAAATGGGAAACTGTCATATAACCATTACGCCTCGAAGAATCGAAAAGAAAGAAAGATGTCAACCTGGAATCTCGTGCTCCAAGGTGAACAGGTCTGACGGGGAGGTTCTAAACGAATGATGATCCGAAGACCCTCCGACTAAAAAGGTTGGCGTCAGGAACGGCATCCGGCTATACATTGCTGCTCCAGTATCCCCACGACTGGGGGGGCAACCGGCCAACCTGGGTCAACCTGAATACCGGGCGTTTAAACTGGCAACAACAACAACGACAACTCTGCTTCCATGTGTTTTTAATTCCCTACCTTTGTCAACCCACACTCAATAGCATCCTGATATACGTTCAGGTAATCCTCATGAACCACACATAATAATAATAATAGCATTTATCTAGCGCCTTTCACCCGAGGGTCACAATCATGGAGAATCCCTGATGCAGCGGTTGATTGATATAGAGGCCGCACGTGTTAGGTTGACATGAGTTGACAATCTAGGTTAGCTGGGCACATCAGGTGCCGCAACATCTTGCAGCACTCCACTGGCTGTGAGCTGCTGTGGCCACTGAGAGGCAAGGTTCATTCCTAATTGGATAGATCAGCCCCCGAAAGCTCCCATCTTGTACCAGTGCTTGAAACCTGGTCACATGAAGCACGTTCAAAGCTGCAATGGTTGCTCCATGATCTTGTAGGTTAGCAACATAGGCTATATCCAGGTTAGTACAACATGCAAGAAGTAGACGGATGACTTTGAGGTCATGTGAAACACTTGTTTTTCCCATCTCTTTGAAACATTTTGTTTCGTATGTCACTTAATTGGGAAACTTTACAAAGTAACATACTGCAGGGGTATTGAGTACTTGGCTTGGTGGGAAACTTAAAAGGTCCTCAATATGTCCAAGTCATCCATAGGAGACACAACGCTACGTTACATGGATTGATATCCTGTAGTTTCCAAACAGATGGTTAGCGCACTGTGTTATGAATCTGCCGACCTGAATTTGATTCCTGGCCATGGTTAACGTCGGTGGAGAGTGGAATAGGGAGTTTGTTCTGGGCCCAGTTCGACTTCAGCGTGACGGCATGAAGTATGCACCAACAATTTCCCCGTAATCACTCACAATGGATTTGGCCTTCATCCCGGTCGTAAAGTAACCAAAGGGCTTCACGCACATTTTTCTATCTTCGAAATGTGACTTCATGTGTGCCTTGTTCTCTCCGCAGCCCTGTGCAGCGCTTTGTGACCCTCGGGTGAAAGGCGCTCTATAAATGCTATTATTATTATGAGTGGGTGAACACGATGCAAGGTGAATTAAAGGTGGCCACGAGGAGAAGGCCACAGCTAAAACTCGACGTAAAGATTTGGCCCAAGCCTGGCTGATTCGAGTACGGGTCTGAGTGTGGGGCATGGATTCGAGGCATTTCACTTGGGCTTGGCAGGCCACACAGCGTGCGCACAGTTCCAGACGGGCCTGCGTGCACCACCCCCCACACCCAGAGTCCCATGGGGAGACGCCATGTGTGAGTGAGTAGGGGGGGCTTACCACATGTGTCCGATCGCTGTACACAGTCCCGCATTGCTAGGCAAGGGTAGTGATGCTGGGGGAAGGGCTGGCTGGATTTGATGGTTTGTTGATGGGTTGCTGAAGGGTTATATTGATGTTTTTGTTTAATTTCCTCTCAGTCTTTGTGCGTTCAGTTGCCGGTTATGAATTTTGCACGTCGTCAAATTATTTAGATTTTTTATTTCATGTGAAATGCAGCAGTCACGTCTAGTGCCTTGACACGTGCAGAGGCCAGTTCCCTTACGACGTTGTTTCGTTATTGTTCGTGGGTTCAACATCTCGCACGATTTAATTTTGTCCAGGCTACACGTGACATTCGGGCTGCCCATGTAGGTTTTCTGTTCTTTCACTGGTTGCCAAAGCAGCTCAGGGAATCCTGCTAAGTGTTATGTTGAATAACCAAAGCGAATAATGACCTGCGTTTTGAATCCGATGCCAATAATATAGCTTGCGAGGTGCACACATAACGTATAGCCTACAATCGCGTTTTAAGCTTTCAATCTTTATCGATTCGCGTCATTGTTTTGCAATGTTGGCATTGTTTTTTTATGGCATTGCAATTACAATTTCTTTATTGCTGCGCAAAGTTCACCGATATACAAACATTCTTGAGGGCTTTCATTGGTGCACCACCACTCCAAAAGTAACTCCATTCCAACTAAACCTTAATCTCGGTGACCTTTATACCTTGCTTGAGCAGCTCATGGTCAGCAAAGACTTGTTAATTCTTTATCACGAATAAAGGGCAAGGGAAATCAGTATTGACAACGCAGCGCCAACGTTGTTCTGGAAAGGATTACCTAGAGCAGGATTTAGATTCTTGCTTCAGCAAACCCTGGGTGCATTGATTGAAGTTGATGTCTGAAGACGCTCCGAGCAGCATGTGGAGCGAAACGTCAGACATGGCGCTGAACGACGCGTGGTAACGGCACGAAAACACGTCAGAGAGCTACGCAGCTACAGCTGCGAAAACGTACGCAGTAGAATTTTAAGTTGGCACTTGCGGCTATTGTGTGTACGTTAGCGCGACTGTAGCCATAGGACCTGATGTCTCCTTCCTGTCAAAAGCAGAATGAAACCGAATACCGCTTCCAGGAGTGGGAGAGCTGTAGTAAGGTGGCAGTGGTTCATCAACACGGCATTCCCCTACGGCTCTACCACCTCACCCTCCTCAATGGTGGCAGCTTAGTGGTGCCGTTCCGAGATGTTGGCCCTCTCTCTCTCTCTTCTGATCTGCGTCTGCTCGGGTACATCTGTTCCCTCCTTGCTTGTTGGAGAATGATTAGTAGTTTTTCTGCTGTCTTTATTTCCTATGCCCTATAA
>JAZEWU010000004.1:10474459-10527155 GCA_036362915.1 Geotria australis | reverse complement strand
CAAGGTGGAGCAAGAAGCGGGTACTGATAATGAATGAACTATGAACTCAATATATAATGCATGGATTGTAAATTATTGTAGAGAGAGTTGCAGATGTCACATCAACGACAGGTTTTCCTTCCGCGTTATATCTTAGCCACATTGCGGGCTAGTGATCATCTGATTAATCACGTTGAGAAAAGCTTTTAGTGTAAATAAAATACCCCCTCATTAACAATTAGCCATCTGCCAAACAACGTTTGTTAGAAAAAAAAATTAACCTGCATTAGCATTAGGACAGCATTCACACTTTTCTGGATGAATGCCCCACGATAATTGGCCTTCCAGTGTTATTGTAACAACTAGCGTGAACTTAATTTTAATTGGCTACATTGGCACAACATTTTAAAATGTTCACACTGCGGGGTTGTGGTGTGGCTGGGCGCCGGGGGCATTTAATCGCGCTATTGGGGTTGGTAACGTGACCCATTCATCTTATTTTGTCATTTAACCGTCAGTGCCAAGAGGATATTAGAATTGTGTGTGTTAGTATTAAGCAATGTAAAGCCTTGCCATTGTGGTTAGCCTCGCTTAATCCACTGCTAGATGAAAGCATCCCCGAGCTTTCGCGGCCATCTCTCCGGGTCCTGCGATGTGATAATCCACCCGATTTAATTATCGTCATTGGTAACACAAATACTTGTTACGTTTTCCAGAATCCATTGTTGCATATCATGTAACATGTAAATTGTTATAGGGGCGCTCCCACAGCTTTGCTCCCCACATTCACCAAACTGCACTTCGTTGCTGCCGACGCAGTTGTCAATTATGTGGCTCAACCAGCTCAATGTAGATTTATAGTTGTTGCTCAACATCAACATCAGCCGTATGCAGAAAAATAGCTACATTGCATTAAACGGTGGGATGGAATTACGGTCAAATAGCTCCTCCAAGACCCATTTCTGTGTTGGGAGACCCTCATCCACATACATGGCCCTAGCGAGCCACTTGTGGCTTGTCAGTGGCTGGGCAGTTGATGTTCAGCGTTCTTCTGTGTACATTGCGTGTAAACTAAAGCCTTATCGCAAGTCATCGGTTATGAGCTGTGATTGCTGAGCTGCAGCTTCTGTTTGGGACCTCGAGTCTTTGGGGATTTACCAAGCAGCCGCTGCCACTGGGAAACTATGAAAATAGCTAATTAGAAACGATATTAAGAGCGTACTGTATAAACCGCGGAGGAAAAACAAATGTGGCCATTTTACATTTGCAATTGAAACATAAAACTTCCGGAAATACTTTTATTGCGGCTCTTTTTGCTTTCTTTACGAGTGCAGGAATACAACTCGAGCAGCATTGATTCCAATCCACTTTCCTTTAATTAAACACCAGGGGCCCAGCGGGAGTGGTTAGCTCACGACTGTGCCGTGAGCCCAACGACACGAGTTTGATGCTCGTCCACAACTAACATCCGTGTGATGGCCAAACCGGGAAGGAGTGAAGCTGTAGACCCAACCAACCAATCACTGTCCCCACAATATATTTGTTTTAAAGCCAGTTTTTGTTCTGTTCCTACGGATGGCAATTTGTTCAGGAGCTAAATGAGGTCAGCTAGCCACGAGATGGTTCAGACAGGATCATTAGAGCTGCGATGGACTGGCGTCCCATCCTCGGTGTTCCCCTGCCTTGCGCCCTGTGTCTGCCGGGATAGGCTCCGGCTGACCGCGACCCTGTACAGGATTAAGCGGTTTCTGAAAATGGATGGATCATTAGAGCCACTTAATGTTACTCTATGTGCACGTATGCTTCGTGTAGTGGTTAACACCCAGCGTTGTGTTAACCTGCATTTGTGATTAATATGTAGCTCCAAATAGATATATATAAAAAAAATCATCACGTACACTTTGCATCTCTAATTTTATATGCCTGTGTGGAAGGCCCCCACCACACTGGTGTGGGTCGTTGGGGGCTATTTGACCATACTTACTGTGCAGGTCAGTGCATGTACACGACTAACACGATTTGATTACATAGTGGACACCTTTGCAGTTGTTTTTGCCTAATGTGCCGCTGGTGTTAACTAGCCGTAAATCTCCTCAGTCCGAGCACGGCTTAAGGGAGAGGAGGAGGAGGGTGCTTTTGCGTGTGCGGGGATCTATTTTATTCATGTCTGCGTGCCGTTACAAGAGGCTGCATTGTGAGGTGCCCACAATGAATACGCAGAATAGAAGCAGCGAAGTGATGATAAAGCGGCTTTGAAGTGAATGGGGTGCTCTAATGGGGATGTGAATAATGGGGAATTATGACACGGGACTTTCACAAAAGCACTTGGTTGTTGGCCTCTTTGGCAGCGTGTGGTGGCGCTTTGCATCGAGCTGTATCTCCACAAAGTGCTCAAAACCTTCCCCGTCTTGTCGTCCCGGCTGTGTTTTTGCCGGCAGACTGGCCGGTTAAAAAAGTGCACTAGAGGCGCTGGGCCACTTTATTGACATACATTTGCTCTGCCTTTAGAAAGGGAGCGTAGGCGGAGAGAATAAAAAGAGTCTGCGCTTTGCCGGGGCAACTCGATAGCTTTTTGTAGGACTTTCAATTAAAAAAAACGTTTCCTAGAAACTGGGCAAAGCCTTCGAGCTGTACAGTAGTAGACTATTTTGATGCGTGGAGTGTTGTCTATTTTTGGCTTAAACTGTGCAAATTTCTCTTCCAGTGGCATTTCCTCCTTTTGTTTGTTTAAAAAAATAATAATTGCCATCGGTGGCGTCGGGCGGTGCGGGTCTCTGTGCCGAGGATCCTGCTCGGTGGTCCTCAGAGCGTAGCAGCCCGCTGAGTGTTTTGGGAGTCACGGGGTGTGTTCGCGAGAAGGAACACGCCACGGAGGGGGGGGGGGTTTCAAATAAACTTTCCAAAACATCCACAGGGTAGCGTTCGTAAACACTGATGTTTATTGACACACGGCCCGTGCATTTTTTTTGTCCTGTTTTCTGCAGGATTTTTAGAAGAGAAAAAAATCTAGAAAAAATATGGCACAAGTTCCGTATTGCTGTATTATAATTACGGCCAAAAGCTTTGTGTGTCATTTTGACCGCTGAATATCGCACGCGCTGTGAAATTTTGATCGCTGAATATCGCACGCGCTGTGCAATATAAATGTCGGGAGTGTAACAGCACTCACACGTTAAACGGTGCAAACAACTGGAACACTTTCTGGAATTGATGAGAAAACTATCGCTCTGTGCATGCTGGAAACATACAAAATATTATAGTGATTGATTATTAGAACAAAGATTGGTCCTTCTATATGCACTGCACATCACGTGACCTCACCACGCGATGCGCATAATACCGCCGTCCTTACAGTAGACTCCCAACTCACAAGTGTCAAATTTATGGCCGTATAATTTTATACGGCGTCAGCAAAAGCATAAACGCAGCAACTGCATTCCGGTATTACCTTTGTTATGGCTCATCAGTACAGTCTTCTTCTTTGCGATTCTTCGAAGCACGATGGTCAGCTTCTGGACATCGTTGTCTTTCAGTATAGCCCAGTTCAGTATAGCCCAGGGCTTAACTTTCCACTGAATATTTGTGGGGTCACCGGCGGACTGGAGTATGTTGCTTAAAACCGGTAGCCACGGCCATCGCGACAAATGTACAGACCCAGCTGAAATTAAGCCCCGAGCACAGCCACGAATTGCTTCTCCCCTGATGATGGTGCTACTGCTGCTGCTGTGGCTCAGGGGCTACATGTGGGTGACCCCCCCACCCACCACCACCAACTCTGACCACTGTGTTAAGTCACAGTTGTTTTTGCATCGAGCACGTGTGTGGCGCTGATGCTGTCACCGCTGTGTTGACAATGCCCTTGATGCGGCCCCGCGAACGGCGTATGTTGCGTAAAGCGTGCAGAAATCTCGCGTGGTGTGATCCCACTCATTGCTTCCTTATGCCGGGGGTTGACGCTGGCCACAGCAGCACGTCAACAGTCGGTCAGCGGCCGCGTGTCGTGACCTTATATTGCCCGAAAAAAAAAACACAGGCGCAGTAACCGTGTTTGATGTTACAATAACACAGTGTAAAGCAAACGTGCCGAAATTCTCGTCGCCGGCGAAGTGGCGACGCACGCAGCGGTTGGCGACCCGCGAGCACCGTGACCTCGGTTAGATTTCTACCACTCCACCTCGATCGCCAAAATACCGTTGCTTAATCCAAGCCAATTGATAGTCCAAATTAACTTGTTAAGCGGCCGGCGGAGGGGGGAATCTTAGATAACATTGATAGCCGCGACAGAGTGGTGTAAATTCCACATTTCCACGGTCGGTGATAGGACGAGCACTTGTGCAACGCTGACATTGAAGTACCGTATTTATAACTTGCTCCCTTCTAATCCCATGTTTTCGTTATCTCAATTGTGCGCGGTGCGAGAGCCGCTGCCGTTGTTGTTAAAAGAACCCAATCAATCAGCGCGTGTCAGAGTGAACAGAAACAGGCAGCGCGGTGCTCTCTCCCTGGCCTCGCGTCTCACGTGTCCAGACTGCGAGCGCCACCGCAGGCCAGGCCGGTCGACCGTGTTTCACATCTGCGTTGCGGTTTTCGGACGTACCCCAGGAGGGTAATGCTGCAATGACTCTCAAACAGATATTATAATAATATTAATTTTACATTTATAACGCGCACATATTCGTTCAGTATTGAAGATATTCATTCGACGAGAAAAGGATTCAGCGGCGCGAGCAAAGCGCAGAGAGGCGGAGTAGGCAGCCAGGCGTTTTGCCGGCGCCATATTTCCACACACTGCTTCCTATACATTATGATGTTATCGGCCAACTAATTAATGAGTGTTTTTTTTGTTAAGTTGTGGGAGGAAACCGGAGAACCCGGAGGAAACCCACGCAGAACAAGGGGAGAACACACAAACGCCACACAGAAAGGCGCCCAAGGTGGGAATCGATCCGCCTCGGGCAAGACCATTCTTTCTGTGAGGCGCGGATGTTACCACTGTGCCACGCTGCCTGCCCAATGTGTCCTGTCGTGCGAGAACATTGCTATTGTGTCAATAGTTACGAGGCTTTTGAATGCGATCGATTCAAATAAAAGATGTATTTTTTTTCCCCCAGCTGGGTGTATGGGAACTGCTCTCCGTAGCTGTTCTTTCGGCGATCTAAACGCCTGATGATGCCTCCAACGTGGGAGAACTAAACATCCTGAAGGAAAGAGAAGGAACGCTCGACACAACTATCCCGAAAAAACAGCTGCGGAGAGCAATTCTCAGACACGCGCATGGTAGTCCGTGTGTATTTGAGCGATAGTTCGGCTTAAGACACGTGCAGCCAAAATAGCGGTTTGCATTGTGCTGAGCACGCCCTCAGCGGGTGAACTACTTGCTGCTTGGGACGTGCTGCTGCTAAGCGACGCCCTGGAGCCGGAGGAGAAAGCGTTTACCAGACTGGGCACGCGCTTTCCCTGCAGTCATTTCGCCTCCCCTCTAGTGGAGCTTCTACGCTTCCGCATCCATGTTGTCTGGAATGATGGTTGCTCTTCGGAGCTGTTCTTTCGGGAAAGCCGTGTCGAGCGCTGTCCCTCTCCTCCGCGATGCTTTGCGACGTTTCGCGTGGCAGAGAGAAAGAACAGCTCCGAAGGGCAACCAACATGAATCGAGCTGTGAAAAACTACATCAACAACTGAAATGACCGGCGTGGTGAAGTATGGCCGCCCCACGTCTTGCAGGTCATGGACGGGTGGGTCATCCAGCAGTGGACTGTCAAAGGGCTGCATGTGTGTCATGGATCGTGTGTCACCGGTTTGTCTGGTCACCTGCGGTAAACTAGTGGCCGCGAAATTCACCGGAATTTAGGAAAAAAAGGAATTGGTTCTTGAATCGCGACATTGAATCGTGATCATTCAATAACCATTGGTCGGTGTCGGTGTGTGGGGGGGGGCGTTTGTGAATCACCTCATCGTTGATTCGTCCCGTGTCGTATGGAGGATTTTAGGCAACTGCAGGCTGAGTCGTTGCTGTTGCCGCCAAGCTGGGTAGAGCCATGTGTTTTTTGTGAAAGATTTGGAGTCTAATGCTCGAGGAAGTTTACGGAGTAAACATGTACACTAGCCTGCTTGTTCTGCCTCCCTAGTCAAAAAGACTATTGTGAAGGGCATAGACGGCGCACTGTGTTCGTAATGTGCTACTAAAGGAGAACACCGGCTTAGTTGGTTGTCAGCAAGAAAACCAACGCGAACGCGCCCCCGATAGCCCCACGGTTGGCCCCAGCCAGGCACACGAACCCGAAAAATGAGCCACGACTGAGTGGGAATCTTCGCCGACATATCATGGCTGGATTCTCAGTTCTCCCGTTTCGCTCTAATTACCTTTTCTGCTGCCGGTCCCGATCACGTTAAATTTTGGTTATCATCACCAGACAGCAGCCAAAATCTACTGCTGTGTTCTGTGTCGTGATACAACACGCCCGTGTCTACGCTCTGCGTCTGTAGTACGATTATTTAAACCCCCTTATGACATGCACGGAATGATGGGAAGCCCCTGATCCAGCAGTAGATGGACAAAAGGGCTGTGCACGTGCACTGGTCCTTGTGCACGTCACCGGAAGATCGTTGTGTTTGGTGACTTGCTGTGCCCAGTGGGGTTTAATCTAGTTGTGAATAAAGACACTTGCTGCATTGTAGCTAATGAATGGTTCACATTGTCAAAACCCCTTAGTCAATTTTATCTGGAAGAAGGTGATAGGGGGGGAGAGAAAAGGAGATGTGACAGCGATCGTACGGAGCTCGGGGTACTGAAGCGTGCCCCGGTTTTTTCTTCTCATTTGCTCTCACGGCGATTCCTCGCATGTACATCGTGCGTTATCACTGCTCGATGACTGCACGTGTATTTAGGCTGCTCACGCTAAGCACAGAAATCAGTGTTGTATTGGCAAGGGCTGGGAGAAAGCTGTTCGCGGGAGGCTTGCGCTGCTGCGTCCTTGGAAATGCAATTGTGGTCTGGAATGAGCGGACACTGTGTGAGATGGCGGTTTTGAACTTTGTGCTAAGAGATGGAATTTGTGGCCAGTGGTTAACCATGCTATTCTTAGAGGAGCCATGAAGAATTTACCATAGGGTTTAACATGCGTAAAAAATAGATTTACTTGAAAGGCGTCTACTAGATAGCGTTGCTGCGTGCTGTGAAATACGTTTGTGTTATGAGTGACCGGTGCTGTGACCAGAGATGTGTTTTTGTACATTTGATATGAGTGTTTTTGTGTAACGTACTCACATGACAACTGTAGGTTGCCACTCAACATTTAAATACATGTGCAGAAGTACTCTCCTTTATTTCTCCCCAAAAATTGATGAGATGTAATTTTATAAAGCTCATTGTGTGGGTTTCTCAGTTTGCTGGTCACAAATTATCATAAATTCCACAAATGCGTTGACTGGTGTTATACCATATGTTGTTGTTGCATGGCATGTTTTAACATGCCACTTAATAACAAGTTCTTAATCTGGTAATTTGCACATTTAAGCTGCATGTGTCAAGCTGTCCCAAGTCCTGTTAGAAATTTCTTAAATGATGTCACTGTGGTGTTAATCCCATTAATTTACCACTGCGCAACCCTGCCGGACGACGCATCACGTGGTTTGGCTTTGATAGCCATAGTCGCAATGCGGAGGGCTGCTGTTCGCCGTCCACCGTGCACACTGACCCTTGCACGCATGCAAGCTCTCCGGCAATGCATTTGAACCGAGAATTTGTCCTTATAATTATTGGCAGCACTCTCGCTCAAGAGTAAAATTTCGTACAAAACCATAAACGGACGGCTGCTGCACAGACCGGGTCGGCATAGCTGCATTGGCCACGCCTGACAAAGGTGTCTGACAAACCCCCATGCTGACTTGGGGTTTAGTTTTGTTAACCACATTTTCATTATTGCCACAGGCAACAAAGGACTGTGATGCCAATAACTGCTTAAAGATTTTGGCAGAGCAGGAAAGAAGTTAAAATTCTTAAGCCATGGCATTTTTCCGGCTGGCTGTTATGTTGACGCTGCCGGCCGCCACACATTGTGAGTGTTTAGCAATGCCAGAGGAAGTTAACGCGATTCTGCGTCTGCTATTTCCTGATTGATTAAAACCAAACATGTCTGCCTCTCTGTGTTACCTTTATCTTTTTGTGTACTCAGGAAATAGTACAGTACGAACAAAATCAGGGCATGTCTTTGAAGTCATACTCTGTATGGCTATGAAGGCAAGCAACCCCCCAGATATAAATTTAAGGGGAGTTATATGGATGGGAGGTAGAACGGTGGCACAGTGGTTAAGTGCATAGCACTGCAAACCTTGCGATCTGAGTTTAATTCCCAGCCACAGCTACCAACAGTGTGCAAGGGATATCCTGTCCTCTACCCCTCTTCGCTAAGCTCCACTAACAAGCAGGGTGAAGTATGGTCATAGTCCACAATGGCCGACAGCGTAAGGAAGCCTCCATCCCTTGGTATATGATGGATGACACGCATTTATTATTTTTATATTAACTGTGTAAACTTCTGCTAAGACATGGGGCCCTTGAAATTTGCAGCGAAGCACAGCGACAATAAATTATGCACATTTTCTTCAGCAACGTTTACAAGCGGACTTACTCTCTGCGACGGCTGCTGACTCAAGTGAAACGTAAAGGCGCAGCCCTGAAATTGCTCAGTCACGCCGCTGCTGGTGGAAGGTCTTCCACTCTGAAGAGCGTTTGAGCTGCTCTTATATACTGGCTTTATGGCTTGGCAGATGTGACAGTACCCACACTTCATCACGCGCAAGCTGTCGATCGGTTGGATGTGGTGTACCCCCATTTACGCCGCGGGATGGACAGACACAGGGCAATTTAAGAAATTCGCCCCATAGTTCATCTGCCATGGTGTGAGATTGAACCCGCGAGCGGTGCTCTCGGCTGAAATATGAAACGTTATTTTTTTTTACCGAGTAAAACTTTGACGAAATATTATCGCCGATTTAACCAGCTTGATACTTAAACGCAAGCAAAGAACTGCAGATGGGAGTGTTTTGCGGACAGCTGATGGAGGCTGGAAGATGAGCCAGACCTGACCGGCTCTTTCCTGCTTTGAAATACCCACTTTACTCTGCATCTTGTTTCCCTTCTTGGCTGCTCTCCCAGCCTCTTTTAAACCATTAACCCGACTTGACAGTATTCCGCCTTTCCATGATGCATTAACCTGACCTGAGTTGCCTTTTAGTATGCCTTTGTTTAAAGTGACTCACGATAAGGTCTGGCCATCCGCACGTCTCGTTGCTTGTCCCACCTGCCCAGTTTGTAATTTTCATGAGAATAAATGTGTAAATGGAGGATGGTGCCACGCTTTGATGGTGAGCACATTGCTCTTGCAATCCAGACGGCCGGCTGGTTTGATTCCTTCTCCTGGCGTGCCAGTTGACGCGACGTTGCAGTATAAACGGGTACACCCGCAGTTCGGCGATGGGCAGGTCGCGTGAGGTAGGGTTAAGTGTGGGTACACTCACCTCCACCAAGACATCTGGCCAGTGTGTAAGAATTAGGCAAACATCACCTAGAGCTCCCTCTAGTGGAGGCCCTTTCGCCAGCAGAAGGCTTCGTTCGAATTCGATTCGATTCTTCGAAGCGTCATGGTTATATGACAGTTTCCCATTGCAACAAGTTATTCTTTAGCTGCAGACAGCCCTTCAACATTTAGAGATATAATAGTCAGTGCTGGCCTTAAAGGCGGGCATTGGCCTCTCTTCTTGCTCCAGACTGAGAGGCTTCTGGCATCTGTTGAGCTTCTGGACATCGTTGTCTTTCAGCTAGGCTTCGAAGTGTTTGGTAGAATTTGCAGGTAATACCAAGTATTACTTGACAGGGATCGCGACGTGAACGCTTCTACCTTGATCCCCAGAAGGCTTCGTGATTGACGTTTATGTTATTGTTCTTTACGGTTGGAACGAAGGGTGGAAATGTATATGCCGCTGGCGAGCGGAACACAAGAGAGGCGTTTGCTGTACACCGCGTCGGTTTGCGATAGAGAGGAGGATGGTTTTACATGCAGCGCTGAGTCAATGCGGATGATTTTCGAAAGCGCCAGTCCAGATGGTGAGCAGATGTAGCATATTGCTGCTTAAATTGCTGATCTTAAAGGCAACGTGTTCAATGAATAAATGTAAGAAATTTGTTTCAAACTGAAAGTTTTTTTTGGTTGAGAATGCATTAATTATGCCAAATGTCAGGCTCCTGCAGCTAATATTGGGGTCATTTCTTCATCAACTGCCTAGGCCGTGTAGATCATGGTGGTTTTTTTGCTCATAATTGAATCTGCTGGTTCGTGCAGGTCAGTGGAGTTGTGGGGGTTGGTGGAGCATGGTGCGTGGGCAACAACGGTTCAGATATCACACGCCACTGACGATTACCGTGGCCGGGAATGGAACCTGGGTCGCCGGGATGTGGTCAGAGCAATGCGCTAACCACCCCGGCACCTCTACGTCACCAAACACCTGAACACGGCAATTATGACGTTCAACAAAATTCGTCAGTTACATTGTCTTAACGCGAACAATATATTGTCTACATTGCGTTACTGTGTATCGGGTATATTTGTTGTTTATTTCTGTTTGTGCATGGCAGCCAATGTGAGTATAAACGAATACATTATAAGTGGAGTTGCTTTGCCGTTTAGTAAAAAATTAACGTTGCATATAGAAGGCGACAACGTGCATTCGCGTCGTCCTATGACTAACACGCCAATTACCGTACGAATTGAGGAGCCCGTCAGTGCATCAGCGCACGTCTTCCAATTCCTGTCCGCTCCTTAGCCCACGACCTGGCTTTTCATATTTTTCGGCCAGGATCTCTGATATGAGCTCCTTCGGTGTTTGCAAATGACATCGTCCCCACTGTATGCGTAGGGAGCATTTGCATCCGTCACCTTAATGGACTCCGCACGAGGACGCGCATTGCGCTAGGTTAGGCGGGTAGGTTTGTGGGGGGGTTTGTTGAGTTAGGCTGTAAAGCACCAGACTTCAAACGCGCGGCTGCGACTGGCGTGAGCTCCCAGCGCCCCTGCGTGTAATCGAAGTGACGGTTGTGCACACAAATCGTACCGTGTCCTCACTCACCGTGGCGTTTAATACAACAGCTTCGCCCACTGCAGGGCTACGTCATCTGCAATACAGAGCTGGGGAATAGAATAAATAAATATGCGCGGATTGTTTTACCGCCGGAGTGGCTTGCCGAGTTTCCAGATTCCTTTCTTAGGGTTGACCTGCATTGGGATGGATGTTTGGCCAAATACTTATTGTTGAGTTGGGTTGGCTTCGTGCGGGGAGGAAGCTGGGGGGAATCCGGAGAAAAACCACCAAGCGTGCGAGGGGAGGGGACGCTCAGTTACTGCCAACCCCCTTGCCACACCCTGACAGCCGCACGCCCTACATACAATAATAATAATAATAGCATTTATAGAGCGCCTTTCACCCGAGGGTCACAAAGCGCTGCACAGGGCTGCGGAGAGAACGGCATGTCAACAACGACAGAGAACGTAAAATCAGCAACAAATTATTTTTGTTTGGAGTTTTTTTTGTTTAATCCGAGCTGTGGAGAGAACGGCATGTCAACAGCCGGCAAGCCCCGGTGGTCACCCATCAAAGAGCTTGCACGCAAACTGATTCCATCGCTCCATTTCCGCGGGGGGAGGACGTGCCCCATCTGTGGAGAAAACCATCACACACGAGCGGGCGATGCTCGCCCATCGCTGCCTCCCAATCCCCTTCACAGCACCATCGCCTACACCACCAACCCGGCAAGCCTCGACGGTCACAATCCACAGAACTTAAAGCATGCTACAACCAGCTTAGCTTGCTTAGCTCCCTGGGATCTGCCGAGATCGGGCGCGCGGTCATGTGATTCGGCGCAAGGCGCGGTGGGTAGTCCTGTGATAATGCTCCATGTGGGGGGCACGACAGCTGCAGTGCGGCATGGGTGGTGGTGGGTGGATCTCTCTCTCCGTTCGTGCGAGCGAGCGTGCGAGTGTGCGAGTGAGATATATGTTGTTACAAATACATTCCTGCCACTTCATTTGCTCCCCGTTGAATACTAACGATGGGATCACACCTCGTGGAATTGTGATAATTTCTTATCGGCAAAGAGCTAAACTGCCGGTATGTTAATTTTTTTTTACAAATAATCCGCGCACGACTCTCCGGAGTTTATATTTAGAAGTTTGTAAAAATAACTGCAATACGCTTTTTCATTTTTTTTTTAAGTCGCAAAGTTTATCGGATATATAAGTCATAATGTTTGTTGCCAGGTCATTATTGAATAGATATTTAAGTGGGGAAGTAATCATAATTTAACTACCTTAGGGTTTTTTCTTCTTTTTAAAGGTATTTTTTTGCGTAGACGAAATAGTGTATCATAACTCGGTCATGCCTTTAAATGATAGTGGAAATATGTCTATTACTTAGGACCATGCAATTAACAAGTTGTTAATAAAATAGCAAGTAGGTTTCTGACCCTAAGTGTATGGATTTTCAGTGTTTTCTCCATCATTTTGGTTCTCTGCAGACACGGCAGTGAACGCCCACAATTGATACTGAAATAATCCGTAAGAAATTAGCCGTACAAGTGTAATGCAGGGACCCTCTTGAGACTCATTGAGATTGTCATGCATAAATTAAAAGACATTTACCGAAATATTGGAATTTACACTAGCAAACACATGGGGAAAATATTTTCCTAAGCCTCATTAAGTATTTTGCTTCCATTTATATTACCTTGCTGACGTCAGTATACAGTCATGGCGTCGCTTAACGTCCACGATACGTTCTGAGAAATAGGACGTTATGTGATTTGGACGTTGTGCGAACACCATATTACATACGTAACAAAGCTATATGGGATACTGCCTATGAGTCGAAGCATACACTGTTTGTTATACGGTAAACTTTTTATTTGTAAGTCGGGAAAGTTCACATTAAAATAACGATAGAAAGTACAGTACATAAGCCAGTAACATAGGCGTGTATTATGACGTATGTATTATAGGTTATATATGTACTGTACCATTATACGCCTGGCAGCGCAATCGCTTTGTATACAAGAGACATGAGATACACGTGTTGCGTGAGGGAAGCTGTTGTGTTCGCTTCGTCCCGTTCTCGATCGGGATTTCGGAACTCTATTATAACCCTATGGGACCACGGACGTATATGCGGTCGAACATTGTGTAGCGCATGACTGTAATTATATTGAACAACTCAGGTTCTTGGAAAAAAAAATCGAAAAATAAACAGAGGTCTGAAAAGCGTGATTGTTGCAATAGGGTATGCATGCAAAGGTCCAACTTTTGAGACGGGTATTGAAAACGGAAAACATTGCAAAAATACAAACTCAAGCATTATAGCGGACAGTACTGACAATGGCCCAAAGCTATAACGAGTGTGCTGCCGTGTAGCGACACCGTGCTGTGCCAACGTGGTACAGCTGAACCCACGGGTTGGCAAGAAGACTGGAGAAGCAGCCGACTTCAAATACGGCACGTGTATTATTACAGATGTCCGTGTGTAGAGTGGCATCATGGTGAACGTGCGCGCGTGTCTGTGTGTGTGTCGCCTTGCAGCGTGCAGACTGAGCCGTGCCGTTGAGCCTGCTGGTCGTGACCGACGCTGCCTCACCTGGCCCAGCTGCGTCCACCAGGAGCCACGTTTGGCCTTTCCCAGGTCTGTTTATTCACTCCGCCACCAGGAAGTGGGGGCTCCGTGGTTTGCGAGGAATGTATGTGAATTGGAACGTTTGCATTTTTGCGCTTTCGTGTTCGCTGTTGCAACTGCAATGAACGTGAGAAATAAATAGAAACGAAGTGAGTGGCGGCGTTAATTCGAGTTGCCCCATTCTTTCGTCGACAGCGGTGTCCGTCAAATAATTGGTAGTACGATGCAATTCTTCACTGTTTTATAGTGCTTTGCCGTGGTTAAGTTATTGTCGTGCCTGTTTAATATGAGAGGGAGTTTTAAAACTTATTTGCACACATTAATAATGCATGGTCACGGGGTAATATTTTGAGTCACTTGTTTCCATATGAAGAAAAAAATGCTTGGTTTTTTTATACGTCGGGGTCGTATCATTTTCTTTGCCAATTGCGTTGTCGGCGTCCGCTGGGGCTGAGCAAAATGCTATCCCGTCACCACCAAACTGTAAATCGACAGCGCCGCAATCCTGCGTGGCAGGACACGCCACTGGAACGGAGTCCGCAGTGCGGCTCTCCCTCGTGCCGAATAGAGGCCGTGTTTCGATTTCAGTGTGGGCTTTTGTGCCTTCATTTGTGACAGGGCCAAGACCATCGCCTGTTGTTCACATGTTTGTTATTTTTAATTGCTTTAAACTACTGTGGCTCGATGTGCTGCGGTGATGTAAGTACTCGGGGCACTGGTTTGAAACAATACACAAAAACGTGTGAAAAGTAACGCAGCCTCCCTCTGTATATCCTTAAAACTATTATCACTTCCTGAAGAAGTGCATTGTGGTTCTCTTGGATTAGGTCACCATAAAAATACATTTAAGCAAATGTGACGAACTGACTGGCAGAAGTGATAGATTGATAGACAGCTGTGGACTGGTTTCATCATTATGGGTCATCAGCACGATATGGGTACCAATGCTTGGCACACTGTGCTACTAATGCCGTAACCTGAGTTTGCATCTTGGCCACAGCTGACATCAGGAGCGAGCGATATCCTTACTGTGTCAAGGAACCAGTAAGGATAAACCTACGCAGACCAGAGCAGTGAAGTATGGTCAAACGGGCTTCGTGACTGAATCGGCGGGGTGAGTCCTTCAACCAGAAGTGGATTGATAAAGGACTCTAAATTGTTTACATATAACCTGCAAGCGGGATCCAGTCTGGGTTTTGCAGTGCACCCACGTCTGGAATGGCCGAGTGGAATGTGCATTGGGTGTGCAGCATCGCAAAGAAGAAGTGATGAAATGAGCTGAATTGAACGCACCTGTTCAGAGAATTCTGGGAAGCCTTGGCTGCTCGTGACCGACTGCCTCTTTCTCTCTATAAAATAAATAATGGCCGCAGTTCCTATGCAGTCTCTTGTAAATATGCAGTCACGTTTCCACGCTGTATATGATTTCAGACAGTATACTATTGCACGAGAGCTAACCAACGGCTCGTTTTCTTAAATGTTTTTATTGTTTAAACCTGTTTAATGTTACTCTTGTTAAAAAAAAACTAAATCGCAGTGAATGATTATTTTGCTTAAGAAATCTGGTCATTTAGCGACGTTATGCGTTTGTTGTATACACCATTAAGAGTACTGTATAATGGCAGGCATGGTTAACAGCAGATGGAGGTATCAATGAGGATATCTTAATAGGTTCATGTGTAACCTTACTCCGTGCGCACAGTAACTATCTCTTTTTATGAAAATCATTATAATTTATAGCTATTTGTCAATCTACTGCTGGATGAAGACTCCTCTTGCTGTGTTTGTTCAGATATCACTCGCCACAAACGTGGCTGTGCTTACAATCAGGTCTCCAGGTTTCACGGTGCAGTGTGTTATCCGCTGATCCACTGCTCTCCTTTACCGTCTTTAAACCTGTGTTAAATAACTGAAGCTAATCCCACTAACAACTACTATCAACATTTGGTTGTAAGAGGAGTTCTTGGCACCAAACCAAATGAGTCGTGTGTAAAGTATGAGTTTCATTTGGCCAGAGCGTCAAGCAAGGGTGATGTCTGAGCATGAACGTTAAGCGCTCGCAGGGCGGAGTTGGAAGTCGGTGTAGCCGACGTGCTGATGTTTCAGATAAGCCTTTAATGGAATGTATTTAAACATCAGTGTATTCCGGTTAACAATATCATACATGTGCGTAGGTTATCGTCGTTGAAGCCGGGAGCTTCTTGCTTGGAACCACGTGCTGATAACACGTGGTTCCAAGCAACGCACGGCATAACCCAAACCCCTGTTTAGAACTGTATATATGTATTATTTCCGCTTATATATTTCTCTTTTTAGGCAGTGTTATTCCCTTTAAATTGAAATTTAAAAGCTGATCTAGGCAGCTATGAAAGTACCATTCGTAGCCAGGTGTTGACGCCTGGTGGGGGAGCAGTGGCCCTGTCACCTGAGTTAGATTCCCAGCCACGCCTAACATCAGTGGAAAGTGATATCTGAGCTGCTCCTTGGCCCTCTTTTCAATAACCTACACCAACCAGCATGATGCTGTGTGGTCAAACAACCCCTATGGGGAGACTTTCCTCCGGTAGCAGATCGACAGAGGGCTTGTTTTATTTTTTCACGAAGTGGATACGTTGTAGATTTGCGGATAATAATGAGCCGCAAACAACTGTGGCAGGTGTGGGCAATTGAACCTTAAACAACAGACAACGGGGCGATGGAAGAAGGGCTTACGGGGGATTATACCACCCACGCTGGATTATACCACCCACGCTGGGCGAAAAGGAAATCACAGATAGTACTCCGTTATTTGATGAGATTTATTTACTCTCTACCGCCTGGAATTCTGCCAATTATGTCAGCTGGAAAGCACACAGTTACACGCATGTGGTGATACAGCACAATCGGCTCGGAAGCTGTCGGCTGATGAAAGGGTTGCAGCCTCCGTCGTAGCGTGGCTCCTTCATTATGCAGCACAGACGCTGGCAGCTGTCCTGCACGGCTGCTAAGTGCATGAAACCCTTTGCTTGCAGCTCTCCTGCACAGCAAGTCTAGCCGCATGCAGCAGGCTCTTGGCACAAGGCGGCTGATGAAACCTTTTTGCTCGCCAGTGGAAATCTGCTTGTTTCGCTGTGGTAGGTGAACTGAGCCAACATTCACTACGTTGTTGTTATTATTTGCGTATTTTTATTCTTCCTTAGTGTAGTGGTGGACTTGCGATCGGCGGTGTATCAGTTTAAAAATGGCGCAAGTTTGTTACATACCCCCCCCCCCAGCCTATATCCACCCAGCGGTTTAAATGGGTACAATACAGTCGATTGCCAAGTCATGTGTGGTGGGGTAAACTGTGGGTACTACCAACTCTTCCGAGACATCTGGCCAGTGTGGAAGAATAATAACCAGTGGAGAGAAGAATAATATCAGCCAAAATAACCAGTGGAGAGGCTCTCTAGAGTTCCCTCTGTTGTCTGCCCACAGTGGTGTGAGCAAGCTATTGCAGGGCTGCGCACTTAATTTCACAATACTGAGATTAGTATTTACCACAGGAAAGCAGAGGTAAGCAGTCCTGCGCACATTTTTCTGCGCAACCGTCCTCTTTTCCTGCCTTGCAGTAGCCCTGGCTAACACTTGATTATTCAATTTCTGGAATAGATCCATTTCCATAGTTTTCAGGGACGGTTCTATGTGGCTCTTTGTGACCAGGATTGCCTTGTGTGTCACAAGGGCAGGAGGTCAACATGGCATTGTGTCCCAGTGGCTGCCCTATTACGGAGATGGGCAGGGGGATTGGCGGCGTTCAGCTGTGCCGAAACTCTGTCTGGCTTCTTGGCTGTGTAGGAGATTTCGTCTCCGCATTGCAGAGGCAGATCATTACCCCCATGAGCTGGAACGTCCAGTGGAATCGGCATTTAATCTGGGATTAATTACAATAGCAGCAATTACGTATGCTATATCGGTCATTAAATAATCGCTTTCAATAATTGGTTTACGGATATGTGAACGGCAGGATTAATATCGTGGGTGTGGTTAATCCTCCATCCTAACGGTTTTGTTGGTTTCCTCAAATGTGAAATTGTGATAAAAGAAATGCCTAATTTTTTGCGGAAGAAAAATCCTATCTTTATTGTTTAAGACATTTCAACGCCATTAGCTTCAATATAAATGCTATTATTATTATAATATGTTATTTCTGTATACACACATTCCACGATATTTAAATGTGTTTATTTTGTCATTGTTCTACGCAGAATTTAGATTATAGCAGTGAAATACTACGTACATAGATGGTGACAATACAGTGAAACAAATTGTTTGTTTGTTGGGGGTCAAGGTAGAAGCGTTCACGTCGCGATCCCTGTCAGGTAATACATGGTATTGCCTGCGAATTCTACCAAACACTTCAAGGCCGAGCTGAAAGACAACGATGTCCAGAAGCTGACCATCGTGCTTTGAAGAATCGCAAAGAAGAAGAATTGTTTGTTTAGAGTTAATTCAATTTTCAACTCCACCGGTATTGAACTAGGCTCGTTACCTGCTCCCACTGAAAATTCAAGGTAATCCCCCCCACTTTGAGCAGACATGGAACCAACCTGGAATTTCAATAGCTATTTATATTCTCCAATCTTAGTTCCGTACAGCGCTTTGCGACCTTTGGGTGAAAGACGCTTTGAAAATATAAATTATAATTATTTTAACTGCCTGGTGGGATCGAAGTATCAGTGGTGGGAACTTGGTGTCATGTGAGTTGCATTAATAAACCTCCATTCACCCCAAAGTGTAATCCATCCCAAACATTCCAGCATGCTTGTTAATTGTGAAAAACCAGCCCAGGCAAGGTTACTGTATAAATGACGTGTATTTCCGCAGCATGGTTCAGTGCGTCGGGAATATGCGGTGGCCCTCTTGTGTTGAATGCGTGGCGAGGCTGATCTTCGACTGGACGTTTAACGCTTCATATCTGCCCGTTGCAAAGCATATAAAGCATATATTGTGCACCGACTTTGATCCTGAATGTGGTGATTGTTGTAATCGCTTCCACAGAAAGGTATGTTGGTGTTGAATATTCAAATCACAGATTTTGTTGTGATAAAGACTAGCGTTTACAGGTAGCGCAGTTCCACTAGCTCAGATTAATACGGAATCATTCGATGATGTACAATGTTAATAATTAAGCAGTCTCGTTATAACTATGGGCACATTTTTGTCAATATACCCGATTTTTGCCAGAAAGGGTTAAACCTTTTCTATTTTTACATCGAGAGGCCTTGTTGTTGGAAATATTACATCCACATATTAGCCTAAATAACAGTCAATGTGTGTATCATAATAAATACAATTAATACCACTTTGGCAGGGGTTAGCATTATTAGTCTTCAGAAAGACACTCGTTCCCATTCATGTTAATGTGAAAATAAATAACCATTTTATTATGACGGGAACCTTCCAGCTCTTAAAGACCTGCTCATGCCAATCCATGCAATATGTAATGTTAGTCACACGTTACTTAGTTTCCATCGCTCATATGAGTGGGTGGTGCTAAACTTCATTGGTGGCCCTGAGCCAGTTGTTGAAATTCTTCAATTAGCATGGTTGGAAGGGGCAAGTCTCCTGAAGACTTATGTTTACTTCCTACATTTTATTGACCCCAGAGGGACTGTGGGCTGAGTTCACTCTCGACCAGGAATTGAACTGCCCAACTTTCAAATATAAGCCAAGCACTCTGTCCACAGTAACAACATTTGCTCGATATACTAATAATATTTTTGCGTTCAAACCTCAGGATGCCAGTAGGTCTTTGCACAATTCCACATTGAGAGCGCTGCATCGTCAGAAATGGTAAAAGTGTTTTCGTTTGAGCAGCACCTGTTTTGCCTGGCGGATGTCTCGCATAGCCAGATGTTTGGACGGTCACTTGGTAATTGGCAGTCGCATGGTTTGTTTATCGATGATAGGCCTTGCTTAATCTTTGTGCGCACGCCACATCTGGAATACACTCAGGTGTTTGTGTGCGGACGTGACGTGCGTGGCGGGGAGCGGTGGTGGAGACGTTAGGCGACTCAACCCGGCAAACCAAGTTCGATTCCCTGCCAAGGCTAACACCATTGTCATCATAATAGCAAAGGCGATGACGACCATTGCATATAGACAGACATGAATGTCTCGGACAATGGCGGAGCTGTAGGCTGTGTCGAGGTCTAAGATCAGTGTTGAATACTCTGAACTGGTCCTGGGTCATGCCCCCTTAGTTCGACTTAGCCCTAAATGAGCACTTTGATGTGTAAATAACAGTGCTGGGGAGTCGAAGGTGGCTGGGCGTGGTGCAGACCACCCACCTCCTCGAGGGTCGTGCCGGCCATAACAGGTGCTCGCTAAGAGCACTTGCCTAGAATAGTCTGTAAAAGACTATAAGGCTGAGTGACCGCGTGGGGGGGGGAGGTGAGGCTTTGCTGTGCATGCAGGTTATGTAAACAAAATACATTTTATCAATTCTTATAACAATCTCAAATCATCTCGAATCAACTACATTATTGATAATATTTTCAATACTAAATCCAGCAACAAACAAGGTATCCCTATATTAATTCTATTTGCACTATATTTGTTATAATTATACTTTTTGTTCTAGATCTGTGCCTTGTTATTGCCCCTCCTGACCCCCAGCTTAGCTTAACTTGTCTATGGAATTTTTTTTTTACTATTTAGTTTTTATCCTAGTATTTTTAATCCCTTGTTGTTGTGTTCCAGTCCATGTGTATGCCAACACCGGGGTCTGAGAGAAACGGCATTTCTATCCTCTATATGCCCTTTACATATGGCAGAATTGACAATAAAGTTGAATGAATTGAATTAATCTGGGATAGCGATGCGATTGTGCTCTAGTTTCAAAGCTCGACTGGGCGGATGCATCTGCCCGCCGTACCGTGTCGTCGTACGCTCCCTGACCCCAACGCGAGCCTGGTTCGCGCAGACAAGCGCACGCCGATGGCAGCCGACCGTCACCTGCTTGGATCGTGCGAGTGTGTTCTGATCTCTTGCACATGTGTTCCGCCTGTGAGATATACCGCAAGTCACACTCACCACTAAAATAACAGTGTTACAATTTTTTTTTTAAACCTCTGTAGCAGGGGCATTTTAAACCAGCTGCCATCGGTCACAAGGCACACTTCAATCCGCACGGGTTTGTATATGCCGGCTTTGATTAAAAGTAACGGCTCGAATTTCATAACCTCCTCGTTTATAGTTTAAATAGCTTTTTTTTACTTAAGCCATTTATTCTTGTGTGTACGCAGTCCTTTTGTCAATCTACGGCTTAGTCTCCTCTTAACTTCATACCCACTTCTCACACCTCTCCCTCAAAGTGGGGAGCATAGATAGTGAGAGAACGCTACAGTATAACGTTGGATTTCTCCTTGCTGCCCTCTGCTGACAACATTACTCCGCAGGAGCCTACAAAACCTGTTGTTATGCATGGTGGTCACCCATCCAGGCCCAAGCTTGGCTTGGCTTCTGAGATCTGTTGAAATCGGGCGCATTTCGGGTGCCCTGGGCGCTTTACGCGAACGAGCCTTCCCTGATCACTGTGGGGACAGTTTGGCACTGCCTCGTCTGGTTACAATCTCGTCTCTGTTTATCAGCTGGTATTGGTTTAGGTGAAAAGTTACTTGCCGAGCCGCGCTCGTTGGCGAATTAACACGATTTCCTGTGTGCGAAACCCATGAATATTGCATTTCAGCTCGCACATCCACCACACGCGCACTAATCCAACAAAACAAACGCACGTTTTTTGGATTGTATTTTGTCGTTGAATTTTCGAGGTTCGCGATGGCGCGCCTGAGTTTGCGGACAACATCCGAGGATCGCTGCGATGGCCGTAAATAACGGAGACGAATGCGACGCATATTTTTAAACGTTCGCTCATTTCGGCATGTGCCGCCGTGCTGCCGCCACAGCGTGCGATTGCTTGCGCCGGTGTGGCAGAGTGAGAGTGATAGCGCTGCCCAGCTGCCGCGCGTCTGTAAAGCGATTACCGGGAGCCGGGGTGGCCTTCGCGCGACACCATTGTACAGTATCAAAATTCCCGCGTGGAAAAAATGTCGCCGGAGCTCTTCGCGGCGTGGATATTTTTGGTACGCGGGAGAATGTAAAATTAATAACGGTATTTGAAAGGGGTTTTTACTCCTCCCGTTGATGCGCGCGTGATTTATTCTTGTAAAAAAAAAAAATCGTCACAAAAAAAATCTAAGAAGGAAAGTATCGTGATTTAATGCTCGTGGTAACTTAATATGTGCCAGTAAATGTTGAATGTGTAGCAGCTGGCTTATTTTGGGCCCACCCTTCCTCGTGCAGAGATATTGAGCTGCTGCTGCGGCGTGTGTCCTGTGAGTTATGTGTTGTGTGTTCCGACGTGCGTGGGGAGTGGTGGCACAGTGGTTAGCGACCCGAGCGTGTTTCCCGCTCGTGACCAAATAACAGTGGTGGTTATTTGAACCGGTCCTGCACCTCCCCTAGGTCAATTCAGCCGTAAATGAGTATACAGCGTGGAATATAAATATCAGCACGACTCAAATTATTTTTACGTTGTACCTAACTCGTACAAAGAGCTATGCTACGGATAGCATTGGTCACGAAAGCCGGATAGCATTGGTCACGGATAGCATCGGTCACCAAAGCCTTCTTGTTAAATTGGAGTGGGTCTGGGATGGACTGGCGTCCCATCCTCGGTGTGCTCCTGCCTTGCGCCCTGTGTCTGCCGGGATAGGCTCCGGCTCACGGCGACCCTGTGCGGGATTAAGCAGTTTCTGAAAGGCGGTCGGGCATGGTGTTGGTCACCCACCCACCCTCCAGTGTGTGTCTTACTTGGCCTTCATAGTTGTTTGCTCACAGCACTTTCCCCAACAGTCTGTTGAAATCCATATGGGGGACCTTTGTCCATATAGGGACGTGTGTGTGTGAACTCACGTAAAATCCAGCACAGTCTGTCCTCCAGACCCTCCAAGTCGGGAGATGAGTGTTTATATCTCCTTCGTATATCTTTTAGTTCATGACCTTTTTGTTCGATGGAAATTTTTGGAGCTTAGAATGAGATATTGATAAATGGATTTTCGTATTTTTTTTAGATCTATCGACCGTGGGTGGTTCTCATCTTTGTTGGTCACCCACGAGTGAAAATTCCATATTCATATGACAACCGTTGTACACGTCCCGCAAAAGCATTACTCATTTTCTTGACCTCAGAAAGATTGGTCAAATCAATCTTTGACCTGGATCTTTGATCTGGATTTTTCCAATTACAGGTAGTATGCACTAAATACAGTGCCATCCAGATGAATACATTAGCATGTACGGCTCTCTGTCAGTCCACTGCTGGATGAAGGCCTCCCCACTCCATGTGTGGCTCACAGGAGTTTTGAAACCACTTGACCATGTTGATCGTTCTGGTTTGTTGATGTCAGTGAGCGTAGCAATCAGTGTTTACAAGTATTTCACAACAATGGACTTTGCTGTACTGCCAGATGAATAGATTAACTTTATTTCATTAGGTAAGAGCCAACTGAGATAAGAATATGGGAGAAAGGAATGTATTGTTGCACCAGAAGACTATCCTAAACTCCACATTAGTAGCGTTGTACTCTTGTAATCACTTTATGAATAAATGCTCACCCCTTACTGTATCTCTCCAGTGATCTACTGGCGACTTGTTTTCCACAAAGTCATCATTTATTCCAAAATAATGTTCACGTATGGCATATATAAAACAAATCCACTGATCAGAAATCTAAAAAAAAAAAATCTTGATTTTGAACAAAATGACAACAACAACAATACTACCAAGTAGGGTTGAAGAGCATGGAGCGTGTTGCTTTAATGCCGCTTGCGACATCAGCCGAGCGGCGTTTATGCCTTGCTGCCGTGAGCACGAGACGGGCGATCTTGGCCGTGGAAGCGAGTAATGTGGCGGCCTCCGCTGACGGCTGTCCCCATCGCGTTGGAGCTGCCTCTGGCCACTTGCTGCGTCGCCGCAACCCGCCCAATAACCGTCTGAGCGCCGCCGGTATTGACCACGTATCTCGCGTGGAGCCACCGCGGTAATATATCGCCGGCGTATGCAATCCAACACCCCGGCAGCAGACTTTGTGCAAAAAAAAAAAGTGCGTGTGACGGAAGTTTTATCTGCCCGTATAGCTCGAGCCGGTTGACTTGCTCTTGGCTTGTGTAACGCCCGCCCGGTGCATTCTCTGTCACCGCCGGCGAACTGTACGTGATGAGACTACGGGAGCTTCTCGTTCAGTCGCAGCAGGGGTTTGTTCCCACATTCGTGTGCAAGTGTGTGTGCGGGGAGAGATAGTGTAGCGGCTAGCACGCTGCTGCCCAACTAACCCGGCGACCTGGATTCAACTCCTGCTCACAACCAACACCGCTGACGATTTTGTGAACCGGTCCTGGGTCTCCGCTAAGTCGACTCAACCTCAAATGAGTATCTGGAATGGTGTGCAAGCGTCGCTACGAGGTTAGACCAAATTCGGCCGGACGTTGTGCTGGCCACCCACCCCCTCATGCTGTACCTGCCTTCATAGGTGTTTGCTAACAGCACTTGCCTCAACAGTCTGTTAAGCTTATACGGGGGTTCTTTGTCTTTGTCATGTATGTGTCGGGGATCAAGGTAGAAGCGTTCACGTCGCGATCCCTGTCAAGTACTACTTGGTATTACCTGCAAATTCTACCAAACACTTCGAAGCCGAGCTGAAAGACAACGATGTCCAGAAGCTCAACAGACGCCAGAAGCCCCACAGTCTGGAGCCAGAAGAGAGGCCAATGCCCGCCTTTAAGGCCAGCAATGACTATTATATCTCTAAATGTTTAAGGGCTGTCTGCAATTAAAGAAGAACTTGTTTCAATGGGAAACTGTCATATAACTCATCACGCTTCGAAGAATCGAATCGAATTCGAACAGGACCTCTGATCTCGAGTGGCCTACGTATAAAATTAACCAACCCCTCGCCGTCTCTCGATCCTACGATGCAACGAAGCACCTAGCACACGCCACGGGCGTGATTTCGTCGCTCCATTTCCGTGGTGGTTGTTTTTAGCTTGTTTGCTGTTGGAAAAAAAAAATCACAGCAAAATACAAGTGGACATTAGACACACTGCCGAATGCATATTTGAAATGCTTGAAATCTCGTTCCAAATATGTTTCCACCCGGAGGGAGATGAAATCATACAATTGTGTCAGTGTGCGTTGCTCGTGTTTGCGTGCACATGTGTTACTGGAGGTTGGCACAAAACTCGAAAATTGGTTCCATCCTGACGCTTGCCTTCGAACGCGCTTGCTTTTGCCGACAGCCAGCACGGTTTTTGGGAGAGCTCACATTACTGCCCATCATCGTTGTGGGGGGGGTGAAATTATTACCATCACGAGCCATCGTGGAATTACATATATATGTCTATACAAAACCCACTTCAAAACCGTTGCTGCATCATCCCTTTTCCAGAACTGTCTGTGACCCAAATCACACCGGAATCTGCCAGATTTTTTCAGTTCTTGGAAGCAAAGCAGGTTTGAACCTGCTCGGCGCGTGGGATGGGCGACCACCAACCACCCTGCACAAATCCGGTTGTTACAGGCTGCTGCGTAGCTGCGTTGTCAGTAGGGGTAGTGCAGCACAATTCATATCCATGGTGTACTATGCTCCGACAGCTACGCTGCCCATATTCCCGAACAAACGGCGACCAGCGTGGTGAAGTATGGTGAAATAATCCCCATGACTTGCATAGTGCGAGGAGGTCCTCGTCTTAGGGGCTGTACATGCACGTTTAAACGTTCATGTGTGTCGCAAGTATTTAGAAATGCTTACTCTGCACATTTTGTTGCGCATTAATAATGCACGTATGCATCGAAATTAAATATATACGATAGTAATTTAATTGATTGCATTTATATAGTGCCTTTCACCCAGAGGTCCCAAGGTGCTGCAAGAAACCGCAGAGAGGTGGGGGGAAGCAGCTACGTGGTCTGCCAGCGCCAATCAGCCAGACACTGCCTTCATATATACAGTATTATGATGTTATGGGCCAATTAATTAATGAGTTTTTTTGTCGTGGGAAGAAACCGGAAAACCAACGTAGAACACGGGGGAAAACACACAAACTCCGCACAGAAAGGGCATCCGAGGTGGAAATCTATCTACATCGGGCAGGACCTTTCTGCCAGGTGCGGATGTTACGACTGCCTACCCAGGATATTGATTACATAGAAATGCCGTGCTTCCCCTACGGTTTTCACTTTTGGGATCTTTCAAACACGTATGACTGATAGCTATTAATGTCACTGTTAGCACAGTTGCATTTTGTCACCTCAACAGTTTCCTCCTACCAGCAGTCCATGTTTATTCTCAGTTCCTAGCGCTCCGGTGGTTTGAACCGCAGTTTAACCAGCTTCAATTGTGACAACTGCGGCATTAAAGGGTGTCAACCCTTTTATTTTGGGTGCACGCGCCCGTGGCTTTACGCGTGCGCGCTTGCGTGTTGTGTGCGCGGCTGGCACACCGTGCGCTCCAAACCCGGCGACCTGAGTTTCAATCTCGCTCCTGTTCAACAGCGGTGACGAGTATCAAATTCACGATGCCAGGCACTAGCTACTGTGAGCTGCGTGCCAAACTCGTAGCGTTAATCACGAGCGCACCTTTTCATCGATGTCTGCTCGGTGTGTGGCCAGTGGCAGCGGTGATCCGTATCGATTGCCAGCAGGTTTTCGCGCAATTCCACACTGAGAGAGAGAGCGCTGCGTCGTCAGAAATGCTAAACGTGTTTTTTTTTTTTGAGCAGCAGCTGTGTTTTTTCCTGGGGGATGCCTCGTGTTGCAAGATGTTCGGACAGTCACTTGGAAACTGGCGGTCGCACGGTTGTGTGCCGATGATGGGCCTTGTTTAATCTTTGTGCGCAAGCCACTACTGGAATACACTCAGGTGGGTTGTGTGGGTGGTGAGGAACCGTCCTACGAATCCGGCAAACCGAGTTCGATTCCCGGCCACGGCTAACATCAGTGGAGATTATTACATGAACGTCTCGTGGGCCTACCGCTAGTTAAAAATACGCCTTAAATTATTTTCTGACGTGGTGTTTAAACATCTGCACTGTGAGGCAATTGTTTAGTGAGACACAACTCCACCTCGTCCTTTGACCTTAATAGGTGCTCACTAACAGCACTTGCCCCAACAGTCTGTATGGTTTTATGGAGGATCTTTGTCTTTGTGTATCCCTGCATGACTGAGTGAGTTCTTAGTGCTTTCACACATTTTCATAAGAGGTCGTCGAACCCTGTGACGTTTTACGTGTTGCTTAACTTATTCTGCAGGTTGCTCCAACAATAGCCATTGATTAAATGATTAACTCTGTTTTCAGCGATTCCAAACGGACCGTTTCTGATGGGTGCTTTCTAACGCTGCCCACGTTCTGCAGGAGTTGCATTAAATTGCAGTAACCACTTTGCGAACGGCCTAAACGCATGCTAATGCGGCATTTTTCCCCCTCCTTGCGGTTGCTTCGTAGACTCCAAAATACCGATTTTGCGGCTAAACAGCCGAAGTTCTTCTTCTTTGCGATTCTTCGAAGCACGATGGTCAGCCTCTGGACATCGTTGTCTTTCAGCTCGGAATTGAGCAGCATCGAGTGCGGAGGAGACGAACTATCCGTCCTGAGTGGCTAGTTTGTTTCAAATAAACGTGTTTTCCAGCCATGTCTTCACCCCCGCCCCGCGTCGTGAATGCTAACGAGGCTTCGTGCCACGAGACGGGATTTGATTACTGGCGAGTGGCTCAAAAAAAAGAGGGCTTTACGGCCCGCCAGTCCGTCGCAGTGTTGCTCGCTTGCACCGGGGCGGCTCAACCAACACGCCTTCTTCCGGCCGCCCCCCAAAAGTGGCTTGGCGTGACGCTGGGTCCGTCCCCGGGAGGGATGAAGAGTGCGGTCTTGGGGCCCCCTCTAATCAGACTCTTGAACAGATCCGTTGCGGGTGAGTTGGCAGGCCGTGGGTCGCACTGAAAGCTGGCATCTGCTTTGTTAATGAGGCAATTAGGAAATTAGGGTTGTAATTTCTGAGCATTTGATTTGCTGGACTTGCAGTGAGGGCTGAGGGAGCTGCCAGTAAACCGAGGAGAGAGAGAAAAAAAGCTTCTAGCAAAGTGTGTCCACCCGCTCCAAAGTAGAGTTATAGTTTACGGGTTTTTGCAAGCCGGTTGTTATTGTTTGGAGGTTCCTGTTACGTGTAGTGTTTTAATGCAAGGCATCGCCGCTGGAGACTTTGCAAGTACAAATACATCTTAATAATCGCACGTGATATTATTTAGCGAAAGATTATTCTCTTGCGGGAATTTGCAGTGTGATAACATTAAAAAGCAGGAAAATCTGTTCGGGTCATTAAAAGCGTTGAACGTAGATCAACTGACTTGGTACCTTTTTATTGGCTCGCAGCACCAGGCGCCAACCAGCTGTTACTTCCTACAAAATGTGACGTTCCCGACTTTATTATAAAGCCGTGTTTTTAAAGGCTAATCACCGACGTTGTAAAGCTGTCAGCGGCACTGAGAAGAATGTACAGTTGGTGATTTTCGAAGGCGGTAAACAAATGCCGGTTGGGTCACTTGACAGCAGCACTACCACCAAAATCCCAGCTGCTGCTGCCTTCTTTACGACGTATGCACCGTCGCCGTTTGGACGGAATGCTTGAGCACGCAACCCAAAGGTGGCGGGCGCATAAGACCGTCCCAAGAAAAACCCCTTGCCTTTTCCATTCAAAAATCGCAGCACTGTATTCACGCGCAGAATTTATGGCCCGCCCGACTATGACCGTAACTGTAGCAGTCAAACCTCGCCATTCGTGTAATCATTTAGCAGCAGCCGGCAGGGCCCAGAAGATTATTCTTCTCCCCCCCCCACCCTCCCTTGGACGTTGGCGACGTTCTCATACAACGGCGGCAGCCGACTTGGGCCACGGAGTCTTGTGAACTTTTGACTTGCCAAGTACAAAAGGGCCCCCCGTGTAATTCTTTGTTTGCGAGTCGGGTTAGTATGCACTCTCGTCCTTGGCAAAACCTGTAACTTTCTACAAATATTACTCGGAAAATGCAGTTTTGGGTTTCATCGAGACTGCGACGTGCTTAATCATTTTCGTGTGTGTGTGTCGCTTTTGGAAATTAGTTCGCGCGTGTATTGCTGTTTACGTGACTGCGTGCGTGTGTGCGCGCGAGAACGCGTTCAGAATGAAGAGGCGTCGCAACGGAGCGGGTGTGGAGTGTGTGTGCTCTCCCCCTGTTCTGCATGGGTTTCTTTTCGATTCAACGTTATTTGTCAATTCTGCCACATGTACAGGACACATGTACATATAGAAGATCGAAATTCCGTTTCTCAGACCCCGGTGTTGGCATATACATGGACTGGAACACCAACAGAGGTTTAAAAATACTAGGATAAAAAAACCGAAATACTAACATTTTTTTAATATTAGTATTTTGTTTTTTTCCCCTAGTATTTTTTAAACTCCTGGTTCTACGGTTTCCTCCCACAACCTAACAAAAAACACTCATTACTTACTTGACCGATAACATCATAATATATAGGAAGCAGCGTGTGGCAATATGGCGCCGGCAAACCGCCTGGCTGCTTCCTCCGCCTCACTGCGCTTTCCTCGCGCCTCTGAGTCCTTTTCTCGACGAATGAATATATTCGACATTGAATGAATATGCGCGCGTTATAAATGTAAAAGTATTATTATTATTACCGTGACGTGTGCGGGCGACGCTTGGCACCGTGTTATAGTCTATTAGCTTCAGATGCACACGTGTCATTCATTGCCACTAATTGGCCACGCAACCACCATCCTTTTCTCATAGAAAGGCGAACGTGGCGTTTGCATTCGTTTAAAAGCCGCATTATTAAATCGTGGAGAGAGATAAGCATTTCGCGCACTGAACGCTGAACCCCCTGCAACCTGAGCTCGATTCCACGCGACGGTAATTCAGCACTGGAGCGCAGCAGAGTTGGTGGTTTGAGGGAAGCCTGTCAATGTGTTAAATAAGTTACATAGTGCGTGTGTGTTGTTATAATAAGGTAGTTGTGTTATCTGAAACTGTTGCATAACGGAGTTGCCACATCGCAATTTAAAACATTACTGTTAATACAAACAAGATGCAATGAAATGTCAATTTAACAAGAAACACGTGCATCACTCATGTGATATGCGATCGTAACCATTTTGTGAACAAATTGAACTACAGTAGTTTAAATAACATTTGTGTTCCCTTCCCATTACTCTGCTTCACTTTACTCTGAATTGGCTTACAATCGAGCTGCAGGGCAGTACAACGAATAATTAATATCAATACCAACAACTTACTTTCGTAATGGATGGCACCAATACGGTTGGGTTTATAGACTTTGTAATGTTTACCGTGGGATCCTGAAGATTTCCAATCTGGGACAGAAAATAAAATGAATATGCAGCAGATGAATATGCAGCAACTCTGGCCAAATCATTAAGGCCTTGAAAAATATAATACTGGAAACGGTTTAGCTCCAAACAGTAGCAGCTTTCTAGAAAACGGTGCTTCTGCAGAGAACGCTGAGAGGATAAAGAAAGAGGAAGACTAAGGGAAGACCTGGTTCTGAAACCGTCCAGCAGTTGCCCGGAGCAACGCTACCCAAGCTGCCTCTCCACAAAAGTCCCAAGCCCGCGCGTGTCAGAAGATACGGATTTCTGAGTCATCCTGAAGGACAGCACGCCTACGATGAAATTGTTACTTGAAAATAATACGAATAAATAAATGTTATAGTGCACACAAATTCATTCAATTTCGAAGGTATTCATTTGAAGAGAAAACTACTTGGGCGCGAGGTAACCTGTAGAGGGGGGAGTCAAGCCACGTGGTTATCCGGCGCCAACCCACCAGACACTGCATCCTTTATGTTATGTTATCGGCCAGTTAAGTAATACGTGTTTTTTAGTTATGGGAGAAAACAGAAGAACCCATTCAGAACAGGGGGAGAACACACAAACTCTATTTCTGTTAGGCGCAGATGTTACCAGTGCACCACCCTGCCGCAATTGTTAGAACATGTTGTGGAAGTTAAGAGATCAGGACACCCCCAGACAATTGCGTGAATATTGCACGTGTGCTGTCTGTGGCGCATTCATCACTCTGCCCATATGCTGAAGTACTGCAGCAGTTTTGATTTACTTTATTGAAACATAGTTCTTAATTTATGTGGTGGAATTTCTTATCACTATCATTTCCAAACGCAAATCATCCATCCATCCATTTTCAGAAACCGCTTAATCCTGTGCAGGGTCACGGTGATCCGGAGCCTATCCCGGCAGACACAGGGCGCAAGGCAGGGCCATACCCAGGATGGGACGCCAGTCCATCGCAGGGAAAACGCAAATCAGTGTGGTGTAAAATTCTTCTCCAATCCCAATACCCACAGCACTGTGGGGACAACCGGCCAACCCGGGTCAACCTGTATATTGGCCGTTTAAACCGGCTACAACAACATGGTGATGTACGCTACAAGCAGGGTGTACATGTACTTATACTTCACACGGCTATATAATGTTTGATCTCCCCGTGGTATTGCCGTGCCAAAGTGTTCAACTCTGTACAATATCTGATTCAGATTTATATTTCAGCCTATCCTTCCTCGTGGTGTTGATAAAACAATTACCACTTCGTAAGGAGCCAAGAGTAAGTTATCTTCCCGAGAGATCAGTAGCGTAGCACAGTTGGCATTGCCACTGGTGTAAAGAATGAAATGGGGCGTCCTGTCCAATTCTCTCTCCCCCCCCCGCCGAACCTCCTCTTCGTAGCCTGGCATAACGGCCCCCAGGCCCGTTGGCCGGAGGCGCTCAAGCAGTTGCACCATCTGCACACTCCACAGATAGACCACTGCGAGAGATTGAGCCACGTCGTATAAAGGCACAGGGGCTGTCGATGCAACAAACGAGGGCATCCTCATTGCAAATACGATCAAGGTAAACTGAAGACCATAAACAGGAAGTGAGATTTTTCTTTGTCTTTGGAAGAGGTAACTGTTGATGCATTCTTCCTTGCAGTTGTTTGTATTGTACAGTCGTCAGTGGTGCGTGCGGCTGTGCAGACTGCTCCGTGGAATGCAGTACTGCGCCTAATGCGTGGTGCACTGGGAAATAGAGTCGGATTTATTCGCTTGCTTATTTTTTTCTTCACAATTCTAAACTCTGGAGCATCACAATAGCACAGTCTGTCGTGCTGAGCCAGGCTCATCCGAACCCGGTAAACCCAAACTAAAGTGCAATATAAATGCTGCGCCTGTGATTTAATTCCCATTTTGTCTCCAATCCCCATTCATCAAGGCGAGGGTGCATTGCTTCGTGCATTTGACACAAAGCAGATTTGTTCAAGCAGCCTGCGCTGCTGTGAGGTGCCAAGTGGCCAGCCAGCGTGCACTATGTTTAAGTTTAAAGTTACTGAAAAGAAGTCTGTTTCCTGCCCTCGGCTGCACACGAGTGAAACTGAGTTTCGAGTTGGACGCATGAATGCGGTATTTGGCAGCATTTGAAATCATATGTTTTTCTTAAAGATGCTGCGATGGCGAGTCCGTATCTGCTTTCTCATACAGTGCTCGGTTAGAAATGCTACGCTTACTATTGACGCCACTCAGCGGGGCTGTGTTTGACTCTTAGGTGGCCGAGTCCTGCGTCCTTGACAAGGCGGCCAGGCCCCATCGCGCATTTTGATTGTGAACCCGCACAGCAGAAACGCGACGCCTTCTCGCCACTGTAAACAGGACACAAAGCGTTGCACAAGTTTGTCGCAAGTAAGGAATATTGTTCAGACTTGTTTACACACAGTCGCACATAACTTATACGTTTGCGAAATCTCGTTTTGATGTTTTGCGAGCACATATAATAAGCGCGAGTTTTCTGCTACAGCCAGGAGACAGCTAGCTAACGTTGCACGCGTCATAAAGTAAATCCCTATATTAATTTTCCAAGGTAATCCTCATGGTCCACGCTAGTCTTCATAATTTCACTAACGTTCTCTGTACTTTGTTGTTTATTGTCGCTGTAATTATTCGGGCCCTTGTATAGCTCAGGCTTGATGTCTCTTAAAAGCTCAACAGTTCATTCCAGCTGAAATAAAAACTGACTGACAAAGGCTGCCGGGTATGGTGCTGGCGTTCATCCTTCATAGGTGCTCTCTAACAGAACGTGACTATACAGTCTCTTAAGGCTTTACGGGGGATCTTTGTCTTTGTAAGTGTTCCAAAATCGGACACAATGTCCTCATGCACAAACAAGCATTCGGTGCCACTCAACTCCCGTTTGATCCTGAGCCAGTGGTGGGAATTCCACATTCCTTTGGCAGAGTTGGTGTTCCAAGAGGACAACCACTGTTGACTCCTCACAGTGAAACTTATTTTCGCATCAACGGATGAGTCAATTGCACAACCGAGTGGAAGGCTCCCCAACCCCCTTTCGTGATGGGAGTTGTATGACTATGTTTCACCAAACCGATCAGCACGGCGTGGTGAAGGTGGAAGCGGTGGCCAGGACCATGTCCAAATATCACTCGTTATGAACGTTAAGCATGGCCGGGAATTTTACTCACGACACCAGGTTTCATATCGCACATTGCAGTCAATAGAAAACCCTAATTTGAATTTGCAACTTTCCGATTGTTTTTGCTGATGTTGGGGGTGTTTATTTGCATCCTCATTCGCGTGTCCCGCCTCCACAGTCATATTTTCATAGTGGCGATGTTGTTAGAAGATGAGGGGTGCTGTTATTTTCCAGAACCCAAGGCCTGAGCTGTCGGATTTTGAATACGGCTGCAGGGGGTTTTTACTTTCCACCACTAATTTTCAAGTTTTCCTGCAGGGAAATAACAAAAAATATTGCTCAGACATGATTTTATAATCTGCTTCTAACGTTGCAGAGGAACGTCATGGTTATTCTAACTCGCACAAATACAGTAGTTACTGCGTGGGTTTTTCGTAGTTGTGCTGTACAGCCGCTGCCCTTCTGGGTTCGTTTCCCAGCTCGGGCATCATTCTGTGTGGAGTTTGCACGTTCTTCCCATGTCCACATGGATATTCGCCAGGTACACCGGTTTCCTCCCACAGTCCAAAGACACACTGCCTAGGTTAATGATCCTTACCCCTCCCCGCTGGACAACTGTTAAAAAGAGCTACATAGCTCAACGGTTCTTTCCAGCTTAAATGAAAACTGACCGACTGACCCCGTTGTATTTTCAGGTTGTAGCGTATGTTGATTGCAATGACGTCTGATGTTCACAGGCCCTGGCAGCTTCTTTAGGAACTAACGTCAACCTCTTTCAACACTCATTGAATTTCCCGAAGAAGCTCCCAGTACGTCGTGATGTCCGGTTTTTTTTTCGGTTCATGTGCTGTGGGTTTATTCATTAGCTCAATTCAGCTTCTTTAGGAACTCATTTAAGTTGAGTGAAACGTCGGACATCATGCCAAACAACACGTGGTATGACCCATACACAGGTTTGAGAGAAACAAACGCAGCAGTTCCTTTTTATTCTCCCCATCAGTTAAATAAAAATGTGGTTTTCCATGCAGCTGCAAGAATTGAACTTTTCTCATCCTGCAAATTAGTCATATGGAAAACACGTTGCACTGCTCAGCTAGCCTAACCACCTAAATAATAGCTCACAGTGTGCCACTTAGAAAATTATTGGTTTTTAAATAGTGGCTAATTCACACATCTATCGGTATGTTTATTTGGATTAACTCAGCTGTTCCGCATTACTCTATTAAAAATAGAAAACCCTGCTACCGTCCCGATGGAAAAGGTGGCGGTGCCAAGGCGAGCTTCACAAGCAAATTCGGCACCGTCACGCGATTGTTGGCTGACTCAAGCAACATGTCACATGATTTTTCGCCGTGTGTAAGGAAGCAGATTGCAGCAAAGGCAAAACTTCCTGCTTGAGAAATACTCTCGCAGATAAATTCAACAGTTGCGCGATGTATTACGCGAGTCACTACGTGGATGGTTTTAGCAGAAGCAAGGCAAGACTTGTGTGGTGACGTTTGGGATTTACACGCTTGCGAACATTTGTTCCACCAATGTTCTCGCAGAGCTGAATTGTGTACAGTAGAGTTTATCTGGCTTCACTACAGGACGGGATTTAACAGTGCACTTCAGCCTTGATCACCGATTACAATGGCTTAATATCGGCCAGGTCTGTCTGGGTCATTGACTCAGAAACTAATATCCACATACAGCAATCTACGTCCAGTAAACCTCTCCCATTGGCTGCGGCTATGAGTTAAGTGCCAGCTACTCCAGTCTACCAGCGACTGGAAAAAATATTCATTGAGAAAATAAGCACTGGCTATTACAGCTTTGACGTATCATTTCCTTTGGGGAAAAAAAGACCAACATGGTCATTACATAAATTGATGCTCCTATGTCGTTGGTAAGACGCAATATAATCTTTAGGCCATGATATGCTAAGCCTTAGCTAAGGTCTCTCTATTGGGCGCTCGCAAAAGGTGTGGCACGATTCTCTATAATTTGCATAAAAACGATTAGTTGCCCAAATCTGATTGCTGTTCCACTTGGTGGAAAACCGGGGCGGCAATGTCCAGTCTGATTACAGATAAAAGTCGCATGACTGCCTGGGACTGTGTGCTCTGCGGAGCACTCGTCGTTCATCGATACCCTTTTCCACAAACTATGGTTTTCTTTAGCTCGACAGAATTGTCACATATGTGGTAAAATGCATTGCTTATGATAAATACGTTGTTGGTGACAAGGGCGTAGAATTACCATTGTGTCGTGGCCTTTGCTGCCCATGTTTGATAAGTTCATCATCATCGGAAACCGGTTAATCCTGTACAGGGTCGCTGTGAGCCGGAGCCTATCTCGGCAGATACAGGGCGCAAGGCAGGGCTATACCCAGGATAGGACGCCAGTCCATCATAAGGCACCGGAGGCAATTTAGTCAGGACAATTAAACTAGGCAGCAGCATGTCTTTAGACTACTGGGAGAAAACCGGAGTGCCCGGCGAAAACCCACGCGGACACAGGGAGAACACGCAAACTCCACACAGGAAGGCACCCGAGCCGGGATTCGAACCCGGGACACTTCTTCCTGTGAAGCGGCAGCACTACTCACTGAGCCACCGTGCCGCCCTTGATACATTCATGTCCCAGGCAAAGCAGCTGGTGCTCTTCAGATGTCTGGAAACACACGGTCCCTACTCTGGCTCAGGGCAGCCTTGAATATTATCGTGGGTTCAAAACCAAGTCTTAAAAGGATATTTGTTGTTTTTTACCAGTTGCCTGAACTATTTGTGTTATTGTTACGTGTTATTTGAAGGTTTGTATTTTCGTGTTGAACCTTGTATTTGAACGGGCTTTAAAATTGCAAATAAATACATTCACACCGACAACCCATCTTAAACATTACATTTGACATCCAGTTGTAAAGGTGCGTTTCGAGGGCATTACACAGTTATTGTTACTGAAGAGATTTATTCAAAGTTGTAAATGATTTATTGATTTTTTGGGGGGGGGAGGGAGAGTAAAATCAATGCAATTAATTATTTACACCTATAGTAGGCTGTAGAAAAATATATTGATCTTTGCGCTTCTCTGATGTGCATTGGGTTCGGCAAACTTTAAAGACAAACACCAATTGCGGGTGTCGTTATAACTGACAACATATCTAGCCAACATCTAGTCACCATATTGCAGAGCAGCAAAAGCTTGCGATCAATCTCTCGTCAAGAGACAGCACGCAGCTGCAGCATTCGGTGCCCCATTTAATCATCCCGTATTGTGAAACAGTCCGTTCCGAAAAAAAATACAAGAGCCATTGGCTCCAAAACGTAAATCAGTACAAGAAGAAGAAGAGGCATTGCGGCGAAACGTCAGTTCGGACTGGCCAATTACTTATTCACAATCGGGGTACGAAAAGTGAGCGAGCGAACTTGGGGGCTTACGATGTTCGCTCTTGCGACAACGTTACGCGTGGCACTAGCGCAGTGTGCGTGTGTCAAGTACGCAGGGTAGTATTTGTAGAGAGGGGTGGGAGGGAGGGATGAGGAGGGTGTGTGCGTGCTATCGGGACTGCCTTCCCTACCCACGTGTCCGCCGTATCCCGCCCGCCTCCAGCCGCCAACACCGCACGCTAGCTAGCACGCCCCCGCTCCGCCAACACCGAGCAGTGCTGCACACACTCTAAGCGGTGCAGCACACACACAAGACGCAGCCGCACACACACACACACGCTGTTGTCGACACGGTGCAGCTACGACTTGGGTCGCAACGCAGCTGCGCGCGCTAACGATCGAGTGTCTGGGACCGTGTCTTGACAGCTAGCTAGCTAGAGCTCTCCTCCTCCCGGCGTGGAAGTTAGTTAGGACCGTAACATACGGACGTTCGCGATGGTGGCGAAGCCAGCATTAAACTATACACGTATTTAACTACACGGCATCTTGGAACGCCGGGGAGGGGAGCTAGGCGGCAGTGATCGTAAGTTATTCCGTACGAGTTCCCCGTCGCTACTAGTCTGGGAAGAAATTACAGATAGCCCAGTGTAGGTACTGTAGTTAGTTAGTAGTAATCTATCGTTACTACGAAGTTGTTTATATATTTTTTTTGTAATATATTTGGCTGAGCCTCTCGCTTGGCCCGATGCGAGTGCCCTTGAGCCGTGGAGGCCTTATCTGGTTAGGTGTTCGGACTTTGGAGCGGGCCCTTTCGCCGGGGAGAGCCGTGGCTGCTGCATCTGGTTGATTTATTTACTCAACAGCCGGCAGCCCCGACACAGAGAAGAAGCTCTGGCAATCCCGCGCCGGCGATGATGACCACCATCCTCCACCGGTAAGAGCCGAGGAGCGGATTCCAACACGCTCAGAGCGCCTTACCTCTGCCCGTATTTATATATACTCGTAACACGCCTTTTAAATGTTTTCTGCTCTTTCGTGTTTGTTTGTTTGTGTGTGTGCGTGCGTGTGGTATGGGGAGCGGTAGCCCAGTGGTTAGCGCGCTGGGCTGCAAATCTGGCGACCCGAGTTCGAATCCCGCTCACGGCCAATACCGGTGACGATTTTCTGAACCGGTCCTGGGCCTCCCATAGGTTGACTCAGCTTCAAATGAGTACCTAGTGCAGTGTGTAAACATCGCCACTAGGGAGACAAAGGTGGCCGGGCGTGGTGCTGGTCACCCACCCCCTCGTGTGCCCGTGTCGACCTTCATAGGTGCTCGCTAACGGTACTTGCCCCTACAGTCTGTTAAGGCTATACGGGGGATCTTTGTCTTTTGCGGTATTGTCATTTTAATGCTGTGAATGGAGGGTCGCCCACGCCGTACGAGATGTGATTAGGAGTTGTTTGACCTACGTCGTATTTCGTGAAGTTGGGGAGCATATATTTTGGAGTAATGTACAACGTCTAGTGTCGCAGCGGCCTACGACACTAGACGTTTAGTAATCCATCCATTGTCAGAAACCGCTTAATCCTGTACACAGGGACTCGGTGAGCCGGAACCTATCCCGGGAGACACAGGGCGCAAGCCAGGGCCACACTCAGGATAGGACGCCAGTCCACTCTCATTAGTGCTGGTGGTGGTAACCTCTTTAAGCTATTCCGCAGCCCCCAACATTTTGCTTAGCTTCCGATGTCTGCCAAACTCGGGTTCATCCTGCCGTGGTTCTGTCACAGGCTTAGTGTTTCGTTTCAATACAATCGGCGTACAGTATTTGCCGTGCGGTATAATAGGTAATAATAATAGCATTTATAGGGCGCCTTTCACCCGAGGGTCACAAAGCGCTGGGGTTTGCTATATCACGCATCAACGCGCAACTTTAAACGGAGCTCGCTTTACCGTTGCTGAACCCGATGATCCTGTACGCAACATTACGGAGCCTGAGAGAACGCGGACCCGTGTGCCCTGTCATGACTTCATAGAGCGAGAGAGCGCAGCGGAGGGGTAGACAGCGACGGGAGGCGTCGGCGTTCGAATGGTCTGTGTGCGTGCGTGCTGATTTCGATGCTGCCTCATCCGATTTTGACCTCCGACGGGCACTCGAGCGTTTCGCGGCTGAGTGTGAAGCGGCTGGGATGAGAGTCAGCACCTCCAAATCTGTGGCCCATGGTCCTTTCTCGGTAAACAGTGGGTTTCCCTCTTCAGGTGAGGGGAGAGCAGTTGCTCTTAGCGGGGATCAAGGTAGAAGCGTTCACGTCGCGATCCCTGTCAAGTAATACTCGGTATTACCTGCAAATTCTACTAAACACTTCGAAGCCGAGGAGCTGAAAGACAACGATGTCCAGAAGCTCAACAGATGCCAGAAGCCCCTCAGTCTGGAGCAAGAAGAGAGGCCAATTCCCGCCACCATTAAGACCAGCACTGACTATTATATCTTTAAATGTCGAAGGGCTGTCTGCAACTAAAGAAGAACTCGTTGCAATGGGGAAACTGTCATATAACCATCACGCTTCGAAGAATCGAATCGGATTCGAAGCGGAGGAGTTTAAATATCTTGGGGTATTGTTCACGAGTGATGATGGTAAGATGCAACGTGAGGTTGGCCAGCGGATTGGTGCAGCGTCTGCAGTGATGCCGGGCACTGTATCGGTCCGTGGTAGTGAAGCGGGAGCTTGGTCGTAGGACAAAGCTCTCGGTTTACAGGGCAATCTATGTCCCTATCCTCACCTATGGTCATGAGCTTTGGGTAATGACCTAAAAAAACGAGATTCTGGATACAAATGGATTGAGAAGAGCCAGTTGAGGTGGTTCGGGCATCTGGTAAGGATGCCCCCTGGAAGGCTCCCCCAGGAAGTCTACCAGGCACGTTCCACTGGGCGGACACCTATAGGCCGTCGCTAGAAGGATTATATCCTTTGTCTGGCCTGGGAACACCTGGTAATCCCCCAGGAAGAGCTAGAATCTGGTGCTGAGGAAAGGCATGTCTGGCCCACCCTCCATAAAGAGTTGTCGCCGCGACAGTCACTAGGACAAGCGGTTTAGAAAATGGATGGGTGAATGGACGAACTTCTTTTGCCGCAATCTGCAAAGACCTATCTTGCAAAGACCGTGACCGTGAAGCTGCATTAGAGTCTGTTTTACACAGCTTAACCCATCATAGTTCGTGCAGTGATGGATAATTTCCAACAGGCTGGTCGTTGTTGTTGTTGGATAAGGTTATTGCAGATTGCGACGACGGCGGGGTGGGCGGGAGTGCAATACATGAATCTCACGCAATTTGTCATCTGTGCGTGCTCGCTGTTGCTGCTGTAGGCACAATTCGGCTGTTATTGTGAAGCGGTCGTGTGTGGTTCGTTCCGTTGGCCGTAACTTTAGTCAAGAGAATTAGGCACATTCGAGGCGGAGCTGCGTGGATTGGTGTTGGCCGTGGGTTCGGTAGAAGCTGCGGAACATGAGGTCCATTAATCGCCGTCATGGGGGTATTATTGGAATCAGAAGTGAAGCCTGCCAGTGATGAAAGTACGACGGCCAGTGTCTCGACGTACAGAGAGCCTACCCCCCCCCGTCTTTCTCATCCTGTTGACATGGGGTTACAGTACCATATCTCCTCCCGGCTGCGTGACACGGAGCCTTCTCGGCCCACGTTAAAGGGACGTCGCCTCGTGGCTGCTCCAGAGCGAACCACTCTGTCAAAGATATACCAACATCCAACAACAAACAACCCGACTGAGCAGGGCTCCGCGCCTCCGAATCAACGGGTGCAACGCGCCCGGAGAAATTGCGCGCGTTACAAAAGTAGATTATTATTATTATTTAACTCGAAGGCTTTCATGACCAGTGTTATCCATAGTAAAGCTCAAACAACCCATTGCCGACCGTAATGAATTACTGCGGCGCATTGCTTTCGCAGATTCCAGTACATTCTTGCATGGCCTCGTGTCATCACATGGATGCCCCCGTCATTTTTTTTTTAAACCGCCGAATTGGACAAGATCGTCTTTGTATTGATGTAGGTTTTCACTGCTGGACGTATGAGAACCGCTCCTAAGAGCTGCTCTTTCGTCGGATCTCCAACGCAGCGTCACACTGGGCCGATGATGCTGTTTACTAAAATGCGTGACAGTACTTGTGTGAACAATGCGCGTGTTAAAGGACAAGCGAATAACAATCCATAGCCCGGTTACGCCGACAAGGTTTATTTTTCTGGAAACAAAACTCGATCCTCCGTTTAAGCGTTTCAAACGGCCAAGGTGAGAGAGAATTTGCCTTGTGCGTCTCATTGCACGGAGCTGCCTCATGGTGGGGAGACGAGTTGATAGACAGGGGTGGGGGGGGGACGTTGGGTCATATGTGCAAGGTGCCCGATCCATGTGCGTGCCGGTGGTGGCCTTGTCCCTGTATCAGTCCTCCTCCGTGCATTCTTTGCGTGCCGCTTGACGGCCCACGGTGGTCTGGAGGTGGGGGTGTTTGTAAGTATTGTTGTGAGGGAGTGAGTTGACGAGCGGGTGAGTGAGTGAGTGAGTTGACTCACTTCACTGGGCTGCGGACCTGGTGGAGTTCGGTTCCCGCTCGCGGCAAACAGCAGTGACGATTTTCCGAATCGGTCCTGGGCCTCGCCGAGGTCGACTCGGCCTCAAAACCTTCTTCTTCTTTGCGATTCCTCGAAGCGCGATGGTTAAATTACAGTTTCCCATTTCTTTACACAGTTCTTTGCATTTTTATTGAACTCTGCAAGGTCTTTTGAGCTGCAGAGGTTGGGTAGTAGAGCGCAGACAAGGCAGTATTCCATAGTATGGTCTGCTTCTCCACATGAGTACTTAGTGCGGTGTGTGAACATCGCCGCTAAGGAGACAAAGGCGGCCGGGCGTGGTGCTGGTCACCCACCCCCCCCCCGTGCGCCGTGCCGACCTTCGTAGGTGCTACTCGCTAACGGCACTTGACCCTACAGTCTGTTAAGGCTATACGGGTGATCTTTGTCTTGTTGTTTGTAAGTATTGTGTAAGTTGCCCCGCAGTAATCAAAGCCAGGGGAACCAGTTTTGCCTCATTCATTTACAGCGTAGCGTCAGTGTGCGTGCTCTACATTCGGATTTTTTTTTTCCGTCGAAGCTATGTCTGCCTCTGATGAGGGCGTGCGTATTTTTTTTGTGAAAACTATTATTTAGAGGAAACCCGGAGTCATTATTGGATAAGTGCTGCCAGGCTTCTCACTCTTTCTGCGCGCAATTTACTAATCAACAGCAACATCGTGCACCTGCCAGAGGGGTTGCCCTTGTGTGCTTGTTTTTTTTTTGTTAAAACCAACAAATAATCGTTGTGTACAAAGTTGCAACGTGTCCAATTTGAGTTCGCGAATGGGGCCAGAGTAGAGTTTTCGGTCTGAGTGAACGCGCAAGGTGATGAACGGTATTTCGCGCAAATACTCTCCGTAAATCATGCGTAATCACGGTACAATTTGCCAGCTTGTTAAAGGGGGGGGTCATGTAGTTGTGTGCTAAGTCGGGGTTTGGCGAGGTTACCGGTGCTGTGGCCGTGCGAGGCTGGGCAGTCGGCAGCGTGATGGATTGGAGTGAGCCGTCTGAATTTTCAGGGCCTTTTAAGTAACAGGTTCAATGCCAACCCTCGCGTGACGTGTAATATAGGAGAAAATGAGTTGTGGTAGGTCTGTAAAAAAAATCAAAATGGCGCACCGTTTCTGCTCTGCTGAGCCTGGCTTGGTTCGTGACACCTTTTTTAAGATCAGCACTTTTGGAGTATTCTGAACTTTTTTTTTACCGTCGTAGTGTAAAGCGTGCGACGTTAAGTTTGTAAAAGGTGATCGGGTTGCTCACGGGTCAAGAAACTGAGTTCCTCGGATCAATATTCAGGCGGTTCTATTTTGCAGTCAGCCACCCGTTGATTAAACTTGGTTCCCATGTGTAGCGAGTTGATAAGTCTCAGTCTCTGACCATCGCACAAAAAAACCCATCCAATTAAATGTTCCCTATCTCAGAATTTGACAATCCTCGCCCCGAAATTTAAAACATTCAGTGTGACTGCCATGTGAGGAACATATCCATGATGATATCCATTGGCATACAACAGCCGTTTCAAAGCATTGCTGGTAGTTGCAGAGACCTCTATGGGTGGCAGAGCACCACCGAGACCCTCGGTTTGGTCATAGGTGCCTATGTGAGGCCAAACAGGTTCCCTTATGTAGTTTGTCTAGTTTTCAACCTGGTAGCAAGCTAGTGTACTAAAATCCCTTTGTTGATTATTATTAGGGTATGATGATATCATTTGTTACATCATTCTTATAGCTCGCTTTTTAGGATGGCACAGTGGTTAGCACACTGTGCTGTGAACTCCGAGACCTGGGTTCGATTCTCTGCCCGAGATGTCATCAGTGTCAAGTGGAATCAGAGACTGTTCTGTGTCTCCACTAGGGCCTAGGTCGACTTGGCCTTAAATCATTACCTCGTGCAGTATGAGGACATTAATGTTGTGTTGCTAAAATAATGAACGTACAGTATTACATTCGGTGGTCTGGTTACTCCATTGCTGGATGAGGGCCTCTCTATCCCATGTCGGTTATCGGGGTAATTTGCTCTACTTTACGTTGGTCATTACAATTTGATGGTAAAGGAGAGGTGCCCAGGATTGGTCCAGATTTCACTCGTCAATGGTGTTAGCTGTGACCTGAACTCGGATCGCCGGTTTGGCTGCGCTGTTCGGTCACACTTTTGCCATTTCTCTGGCAACCATTTGGATTAGATGAGTAATATTTACTTGCAAAAATGGGCAGCTTGCTTGATTTTTCCTTTCTGCAGATGTTTCTGTGCCATTCAGCACATCCGCTGAACCGTTTAGCCTTTTCACATTTGAATGTTCGAATTGAATAAAGCTGTGGGTTTGCATTGCGATGTCTATAGCAGCTCAGTATTTGTAGCTTTTGGCTACAAAAAAGTGATGATCTCGTAGTTCTTAACCTTTGTCAGACAAACAAAGTATATATGATGATTTACACACATGAGCATTGAGGCAGTACTCACCTGGGCAGAGCCTTGAGCAAGTATTGCAAATTACAAATTCTCATCGCAAGGGCGAGTCTCTCCATAGGACAACCACCATTGACTTCTTCTTCTTTGCGGTTCGTCGAAGCACGATGGTCAGCCTCTGGACATCGTTGTCTTTCAGCTCGGCCTTTCAGCTCGACCATTGACTGACTTCTCCACAAAGTGGTATGCATATTAGCGACCCGAGCCGGATGACTGGCCGCATCACCCGTCAGCCAGGATTTTATCTCGCAACTGCCCGATTGTGAGCCATTCACTCTACTACTGAGCCCACCTTGGCCAGTGGGGTTGTCAACCAGTGTAAGATGTCCTAATTGCATGCACACTTGCCCGATCAGCTCACCAGGGAGGTTAGCGGGTGCTTGCATGAGTGCTGATTAGTACCGTTGCTTGGAAGATGCTAACGTAGGAACGCTCGGCAGAACACGCCAGTTTGTGATCATGTCAACACCAATCGAAATTCCCATTTGAAATATGTTGCAATTTGTCTTTGGAACTGCTAAAACGGATGTTTACAAAGCTCATGCAGATTTTCAAGCAGGGTAATTGGCACCACGAGTGCTGCATTAAACGCCTTGCCAGGTGGCAAGTAAAGTTGTCATACATGCTGGAAATACAAACGAGGCAAAAAGATTGTGCAGTCTCTGGCGCTTTCTGACATCCGTTTATCCTCGTAAGTGGTTCATCAGTGTTATTAATGGTCACTGTTGAGCCTGGTGTGCAGGAAGTACAACTGTAAGCACTGTCGAGACAACAGGGCTTAGAAAGTGGCTTTGGTAAGAAAGGCCAGGATACACCAGACGTTTTCGTTTAGCACTGGTATTCGGTCTTCCAGTTTTCGGCAAACCCTTAATCAATATGGCTCGTTTTCTATATTGTAAGTCCCACGTAGTAACTAAACGTTTTGCTCAAGTTTAATTTATAATGGATCTTGTTTACAAGCGTTATTGTTACAGGAGGCAAAAAGCAGATGGAAAGAGGTAATCCATTTTTGTGCTCTAAACCTTGAGTTGCAAAGCATTAAATGCGTGGCTGGATTTGTTAGCACATAACACTGTACACATTGATTACGCAGTTATGTAAAGTATGGATTTTTTTGGGTTTTCAGAGGCGATATAATGTGCTGCTATCGGAGTGGAAGTGCAGTGGTTAGCAGACTGCAGCTATGAACCCCAGAGACATGAGCTCAATTTCTGCCCATGGTGAATACCAGTGGTGGGCGAGATCAAAACCAGTCTCAGGTCACCTGCCTCCTTCACCAGCCTGGGCAGACCAGTGTGATAAAGTACAGGCATACCTCCTATAGCACAATATGCAATGAAAGCTATCATTTCACCCGACGCCCAGAGAAACGTTAAACATCGTAATGAACACCACGCTAACCACCTGAAGACACATCAGAGCGCTATACATTTGTCATTACCACCGTCGAGATATAATAGCTTGCTGCCTTTACGATTATGTGAATTGGCATCATTCAGGATTGCGATTTGATTCAATTTCATACTGTTGGATGTAGTAGTCTCTAGCGACTGGAGTATTCACGTGAACCCATTGCATAAAATAACAGTAGGGAGTGACTTCTCTGGAATTCCCATTTCAGTAAATTGTGAGTAATTTTTAAATGTGGACTCTGACGTTGACACACATTGAACCTCCTCTTACTCTTCTTCGAATGACATTACGGCATATTTGACGCCCACTGTGCAGCAGATGGCGCGTAGCATTTGATGTGAAATACGTCCCCGGTATTAATGTGGGCAACCCGCCGGATTCGAACCTCGAACCTCTGCGTCAGTCAAGGTAGAAGCGTTCACGTCGCGATCCCTGTCAAGTAATACTTGGTATTACCTGCGAATTCTACCAAACACTTCGAGGCCGAGCTGAAAGACAACGATGTCCAGAAGCTAACCATCGTGCTTCGAAGAATCGCAAAGAAGAAGAAGTCGCCAAATGCACGACCGTTGGGCCATGGCAGGTATACCTGGGTACACAGACGTTCGTTACCTATTTATCCATCCATTTTCAGAAACTGCTAAATGCTGTACAGGGTCGCGGTGAGCCGGAGTCTATCCCGGCAGACACAGGGTGCAAGGCAGGGGTATACCGAGGATGGGACGCCAGTCCATCGCAGGGCACCTGGGGCAATTTTACTCAGTAGGCCAATTAACCTGGCAGCATGTCTTTGGACGGTGGGAGGAAACCGGAGTGCCCGGCGAAAACCCACGCGGACACGGGGAGAACATGCAAACTCCACACAGAAAGGCCCCCGAGCCGGGATTCGAACCCGGGAACCTTCTTGCTGTGAGGCGGCAGCGCTACCCACTACGCCACCGTGCCGCCCCGTTACCCATTTACATTATGGCAAATTATCCAGCGCCGTTGTTTTTAAGAAGAATACTACTTCACTTGCCTGCTAGACAGAGATTGTTGTTTGTGGAATCGCTGGACACAGGGGTGGGGACGATGGGGTGGCAGGGGGGAGTCTTTTTTGTATACAGTACTGAGCTGCCATTTTGCCTGGAAACGATTACAGAGAAATATGCTGCTTGACATTAAAGAAAGCCATTTCTATTTTTTTTTTCATTTTCTGCACCGTAGGGAAGCCCTTTGCAGTTCATATCTGTCCCCGATATCTCCCATGAAACCGCACGCACTACTGGCGGTAGCAAATAACTCCTGGAAGCGCTTCCAAGGAACTGCCTTGTGCCAACACTCTTTTGTCCCCGCTCAAAGAGAACGGCTTTGCAACTACTGCTAACTGCAAGGGGCCATCGACAAAAAAAAAGAGACGCAGCGTTTGTTTACAATGCCGTGGGTAGGTATTGTTGAAAACAAGTCATCACCACGTTTGTAAGCCCACACAATACTCCTCAAGTGCAGCTCCTCCGTGACCCTGCAATTGATAAGTTGCCGGTTTTGTGCATGTTTCACATTGATAGTGAGCAAAGCTTTTGTTGCTTATGGTGAGGTTGTAGGAAGTATCACTTTGTTGTGTATTGTCTGAACGATTGACGTTGACTGCTCGTGCCGGAAGTTCAGTCGGTCGTTGTTTGACTTCGAACTTACCTCCTCATAACCTGTTGAGCGTTTGGGGATTTTTTTTGTCGTTTTGTAAACGAGATGATACAGCTTGGGCGGCACGGTGGCGTAGTGGGTAGCGCTTCCGCCTCACAGCAAGAAGGTCCCGGGTTCGAATCTCGGCTCGGGGTACCTTTCTGTGTGGAGTTTGCATGTTCTCCCCGTGTCCGCGTGGGTTTTCGCCGGGCACTCCGGTTTCCTCCCACCGTCCAAAGACATGTTGCCAGGTTAATTGGCGTACTGACTAAAATTTCCCCAGGTGCCCTGCGATGGACTGGCGTCCCGTCCTCGGTGTTCCCCTGCCTTGCGCCCTGTGTCTGCCGGGATGGGCTCCGGCTCACCGCGACCCTGTATAGGATTGAGCGGTTTCTGAAAATGAATGAATGAATGATACAGCTTGTGTAATTTGGTGGTACTACACTCACTGGAGAAGTGGAGCGATGACATTTTCTCGTGTGCTGGTGCTCAGGAGACCTTCGTCCAGCTCTTGAGAGCAAGTCCCATAGATCGGGTTGTAAAAACCTGCATAAATTCGTGTATTTTACAGTGAGGTGTTTTCTATACATTACGGCTTTGGAGCTGGAAATATTGTCAACTGCAAGAAGGCCAGAGTCATGATTACGGTAGTTTAATTCCGTTGTAGAGATGGTCAGTGTTGTCTTTGGTCACAGGTAGCATACGACCAGCTCATGTCACTAAATCAGATGGAGCCCTGCAAGTACTTGGGTTGGTGGCACCTGGGCTTGCCAGGTGCCAAAGGCATGCTCACGTGCAATGACGAGATGGCAGCTCTTGGTTCAACCCCCCCGTGTGAGGGTGCCCTCTGCAGAGAGGGAGTGATGAAATGAGCCTTCATACAGAAATCCAGAAATGAATAGATTGATGTTTAGTATTATACGGTGAGCCTGCAAGCTCTGGAAGTGGGATTCCTGCGATACAGAAAATGTACAAACTAACCAACAACAATATCTAAAATCAGAAGGTAATACCATGAATTCACAGCATTAGGGATAGATCATCGCTGCTGCTGATAATGACTGATAGCCTCCTACGCATAATTGTAATGGCCAAACATCCCAATGTATTGTTCTCTCGAAAACTGAGTGGAGTGTTCGCTGAGGCCATTAATTCCTAAATCATTTGTAGGCGCTATATAAAATGCTATTATTTTTATTAATATCGGTACATTTGGTCTCACCCTCTGCAGTTAAGCACCTTGTACCTGTCATCCTAGGCTTCTTCGTCCAGCCAACGGATTACTCCGCGGCCAAGTGTGTTGTGCCAGGCGTAGGCAGCGCGGCTGCCGGGGTACGGCATGTGGCCTTACTCAGCATGTTGTCGTGAGGATGTTATTTTGGTTAGCTCTCCGGCGTGTTTTTGGGTTGTATTGAATGTTGCCTGGCACGGTGTCTAACGTTTCGGTCCATGTCCTGGGAAGGTTTTCAGCAACTGAATCGGTGTTTGGAAGAATCAATTCCTGCAGAGGCTGCTAGCACGTAGAGCGAAAGGTCCAACAAACGCGCGTTGTTGACCCGAAAACACAAAATGGAGATATTCGGCACAGGGTCGAAAATCTACGCCGTAGTTTGTTGTTTTGGTTATCTGTCCGCAACTACCCTCTTGTGTCCCACCAGACTTGGAGATTGTAAATAAATAACAAGTGACTCAGCTGCAGACTATTTACTGTACAGAGGGTGTAAAAACATGGTAGAAATATTTACTCTGTGCTGTACGGTTGTCAACAACTGTCATTGAAAACAAGCCTTATTGCAGCTGCTAATAAAAGCACAATTAGAACTTGTAAACAGCTGCTAGATTGCTAGTCGTGTCATTATTTTTAAATTAGGCTTTTTTTCCCAGTGTAATTCTTAAGAGGACTTCCCCATTGCGTTTGCAAGATTACTAACGTGTGCCAAAGTTAGTTCCATGTTGATCTCTTTTTAGAGTGCCTGTAAATAACCACGTGGAGAACGTGTAACAAGCCAAGTACAGTATAAAATAGCCTGCTTTGGTTTCAAGGGTTTTTTTTGCATAGCGTGAATGCCGACGCTTGTTTTCAAAATACTTTCTCCACACACTGCGTGCATTTGGCACATGTGAACAGCAGTACTGTTTTACAGATGCACAGTTGCTCCAGTTCCTTTTCGCTGTTTTTACAATAAAACGTCAAGGGGTTGTTTACGCCTTAACGATTTTTCGCGGCGCGTTAGCTTGTTGTGGTCATGTCATTAGGTTTTTTTTTACGCCTTAACAGAATTGCCCAACGCATTCGTCAATAACCCCGCGGCCTTTAAAACGAAAGCATATAAGTGTGAGGTTTTGGGCAATTGCCCTTTCTCGCGTGATTTTGTCCCTCTGCCCCAAACGCCTATTGCCAGGATAATAATAATCTACTTTTATAACGCGCGCATTTTCTCTGGGCGCGATGCACCCGTTGATTCGGAGGCGCGGAGCCCTGCTCAGTCGGTTTGTTGCGAGTCGGTGAAGAGGTTACTTTTTAAAAGTTTTTTGAAGGCTGTAGGGAACTGTGTTTGACGCAATAGGTGTGGCAGGCTGTTCCAGGTTGTGGGTGCCGCGACCGAGAATCGGCTTTTCGCGAAGGTTGTGCGTGAGCGCGGTGTGTGGAGTCGGTGCTGTGATGAGCTGCGCAGAGTACGGGATTGTGTTGATGCGAGTGGCCGGAGTAGTGATGCGAGGTATTTAGGATGCCCTATGTGGATAGCGCGGTGGCATATTATTGCAGTTTTATAAGTGATGCGTTTGTGGATAAGATCTGTGACTTTGTTGTGCAGCGCTTGCTTGCATGATCTTTGCACATGTATTATTGAACTCAAAGGTGGCAGCCCAGCGTTTGAGGCGTGTGAGTTTGGTGATTTGCTGAAGCCAATACTGACTGGCTATATTGGGTTGTAGTGTTGTCGCTGTTGACAACTTCGGCGTTGGCGTTCCAAAGCCTCCGGTGAAGCGGGCAGCGTGGGGCTGCCTGACCTACACTGCAACCTAACAGGTTGTGGTGTTGTCGCTGTTGACAACTTCGGCGTTGGCGTTCGGCGTGTTTTCAATTTCGTTTTGTAGCCTGAAAGACGTAGACTGACAACGTAGCACAAGCATGTTTCATAATTGTACCACAGCATTGTGGAAAGGGAAACTTGTGGCATCCTAGCAGTCCATCAAACAGTATCAATGTTTAAGTTTAATAACACAATGGGTGCTAGCAGTTTAAATTTGTACACTTTAAACCACGAAACATATTTTTCGTTTGCTAAAACTGTAATATTTGGTGTTGTCGGTTACTCAGGTACTATCACAAAGGATGTGCGCGATTTTCCACGTGATATTAAGTCATCTAAGTTTCCTGGTGACTTTACTGGAATCCATTGTGATTCCTAGGCACAAAGCGCTGCAGCTTTGGGCAGCGCTTTGTGACCCTCGGGTGAAAGGCGCTATATAAATGCTATTATTATTATTATAAATACAATGGATTCGCGGAACTGGCTTTTCACATCAGATTTCTGGAATAACAATTCCAGTCATAGCGTTGAATACGACAGTGCCCAATGGGATCGTGGGTTAGGCAGAATTGTGTCATCGTGGCTGGCCTGAGCTGCATGGAGCCTGTCATGGCATTCAGCGACAAATGGAGGAGCGCTGTGGGGCCTGGCTGGCGTTGTGGATGTACCATTGAAAAAAAATATGGCTGATGTATGGATGACATTAGATGGGCAGGTGCCTATGCAATGTGTTTCAATTTTCGATATGTTTCAGTTGACCCTGATATCAGCCCACGAGTATTGACCACATTTTTCTGTCAGATTGCTAGGCTGTCAAAGAAACCTCATTTCGTTTCAATGGTGATTCCACAAATTGGATTCTATTGAGCTAGTCTTTCTACTGCAGAATCCCTTTTAGAATCTCATTCAAGTAATTGGAGGTTTTCACATGGGCTTAACCGGTAGAGGAATCGTCCACGATGCAGGTGTGGTATTTTGGATACCATTACTGCTGGAATCGCTCAGTTCTAATTCCCATTTCTATTTGATTTCACGACTATCCTGCCAATGGATTTAGTTTAACGTAGTGAGCAGCAGAGGGCAGGTACAGCAATACCCGTCGTTGTACTGCACTAATATGCTATCACGTCTATGGTGCCCACCTTTATCAACCGTGACCCTCTATGGGATTAAGCGGCTACAGTGCTAATGATAAAGAATGAACGAACAATACATGTGTTGGGCTAGATGAGTAAAATCCATTTTTTGTTATTCATATATTTTGCTTGTAATGGGTTCATGTGACCCCTGCAGCCAGTAGAGGCATGACCATTTAACACAATGTGAAATAAAACAATCGATTCTTTGAATTGATTTTTTTTGTATTGAGGGCAAATTGTTCCAGACTTAAATGTTGCCTAGATTCTTGGCAAGGTCGGTAAATTCCTCAAAAGCAGATCATGCGTGTGTGTTATTCCAGGCTGGGAGCTTGTGCAATTGTTTTTTTAAAATCTGTGTGTTGTTGTTAGTCAGTAATCAAGTCGAGCCTGAAGCTTTGGCGTTGGCAAATCCAATGTCACTCGGACGCCTTTTAAAAGACTTTTAAAATTGTATTGTCATAAAGAGGAACATGGCCATTCCAGACAGGCCACGATATCTTCTCGTGAGCACTTTGATTATGAAAACGTTACCCACATACTGAGCTCTCCAAGCCAACTGAGGACATAAAACGTGTTCTCGTGTGACGAAACCAACCGCCCTTTGACCAGGACACTACCGATTTTCGGCAGTGCTATTTTTCACACAGGCCCTGTATATATTGTTGTATTAGGAATAGCGTTCGCACTCGATTATCCATGTTCAGATTATCCGGGCTGTTGCATCAACTCTGCTTGCGAAAGGTGAATAAAAAATAAAATATGGCATTGTACACTCACTTGTGCCTTTTGCACGAATCCTGCTTCTATTATTAGCCGCTCCGCACTCATTGGCTAGCTGACCGATTACGCAAGCGAATAATAAATACGTTTCTATGGCCTAATTATCAAATGTTTAGTATTACCCATGTTTTTCTTTCACACGGTCCATCTCCGCCTCTCCGCCCCCTTTCACGTGTTGGGTATTCACCGCTCAGCTATTATTATTTCATACTCCGCGATGGATTTTGAGCTCTAAATTTATCCCGATGGGTCGATGAGCGGCCGTACGCCCCGCTCGGCTGGGGTAACGTGACCGCCCCACTGTACGGCGCGTTCTCCGGGACCGCGGCGGGCTCCTCGATCGCCGCCCAACTTGAACTTGCCTTGTTGTCTCGTTGACGGGGCGAGAGATGCAAGCCGCAGCAATTCTGGCGGCAGCTTCAGTGCCACGATGGGGGCAAGGTCATCGTTATTTGTGTGCGAGGCACAGGGCCGCCAAACGCGGAGGCGCGGGGGTGGAGCTGTTGTGATCGGCCTGTACGAGCTGCCGACAAACACTGCCCTGCTGTTGTGTGCTCCTCGGTTTTTTTGATTTTCGGTGGAGGCCTCTTTAACAAACTCTATCCAAAATGACGCGATTTATTGGATACCAGTGGATTTGTTGTGGGTGAAAATGCCCCCCCCAATGCGGCTTCTGAGAAAAGCCCTGAGCTTTACACTTTGTGGGCTGGCTCATTAAGGCCCTGCTTGGCGGAGAGGAAATATTTAACATAACAAATGTTACGCCCCAGGCATAAAAATGTAGAAGGCTCGGTCGGTTCCCTTGGATCTTTAACCTGCCTTATTATGCATTTTGGATAGATAAAAAATATCCTGAGAATAAGTGAAATTAACACAAGGTGGGCATGTACTTGGAGGTACCATTGAGGCCTGTCATGTAGTCACTTGTGCCGTGCAAACTTCCCGTAAATACACAACGTGTGATGGGGTC
>JAZEWU010000004.1:10374863-10474360 GCA_036362915.1 Geotria australis | reverse complement strand
ACTTGGAGTTACCATGGGGCCTGCCACATGTATGCCAGTAAATACACGTATGATGGTTTGTTTTTATAATTTACTTCAGCGGACTTAATTAGTAATGGAAGCAAGTACGGGCGATATAATCGTGTTTCTCAGACTTTTATGGGCCGGTATGAAATTTTAATAAACAAAAACACTCAGCCGAATTGATTTCCGGGAGGCAGATGGTGCAACTAATAAAATACTGATGCATTGCTGTGGAGTGACTGCACATCAAAAAGCATCTTTGTTCAAATATTTGTCAACTCTTTTAGAACAGTGCTTTCATTAATATTTTTGTCATACCGCAGAGTATGATGAAAGCAAGGTAATGCTGTAATTAAATGTATGTGGCCACCTTTAAAAAACCCTCCGAATACTTGGTGAGGGATCGGCATGATGGATGTTTCTGCTTTGCAGCTGACCGATACTGTTGACTACCCTCTACATGTCAAATGCCTTTTCTTAATATGCCCTAACCCCACTTACTGGCGGTGTAGTGATGCATGGGTTCATCAGTTCATGTGGCATGGTACATGCCTCGAATCGTCTGTCTACACAGCAATATATTTAGATTAGTGGACGTTGCATTTCATGGGTTTTAACGTGACCCCGTATGGCCACTATTGCCGTTACATTCATCACCGTGTAAAAACTATTTTGATTCATGGATTGAATCTCGCACGATCCTGAATCGGCCAATTCATCAAATTGCTATGTGGGTGAATTCTTTACCATTTGACGGTTTACGAGTCATGCGCTGAAATGTCCGCATAATCCCCAAATGCCTGATTAAAGCAGCATGTTTTTATGGACGTCGTATATACAGGGACAAATGAGTAATCTTTCATTATTTTCTTTTAACTAAAGCCATATTTCCGGCAAACAGGTTTACACTGAAAGTCAGTGAGGGCCGGACTTGCATTCTCCATCCTGTGAGTACTGGGCTGACGGGGAAGAGGCCATCCTTGCATCATGGTCAGAGCGGTTCTCTCTGCTTGGAGCCTGCGATGGAGGCTTATCTGCAATGGAGGCTTATCTGCTCTAAAAACGGATGTTTACAACCATTTTGGGCATTGTTCACAATGGAAAGGCACCGCTCATTGACATGGATCAAATCCTACAGGTGCAGGTAAATAATAAATAATGCAAAATATGGGCGGAAGTAGCCACGCAGTGGATTGCGCACTGCGCCATGAACCTGATGACCTGTGTTTGAGTCTTGGCGAAGGCTACTGTTACTGATAAGTGATATGATATCGGAACTGTTCCTGTCTTACCACCACCTACCCACCACCCATCACCCACCCACCTCCCATTCCCCCTATCTTCCGCATCCCGCCTTCTGCCGGGCCACCAGTGTTAGCAGTGGCCAACAAATGAACCCGGATCACTGGGTTTCTAGCCCAGTGTGCTAACGCATCACCTTTCCACCTCTAAGTTTGATTGAGTACCACTTTGAATTATGGACCGACTGCTCTTGCCATGACAATGTGGAATTTCCTCGACTGGGTAACACCGCCCAGTTCATATAAGCATATGAACATTATTTTGATGGGCAAGATTAAAATACATATATTTTTTCCACAACCACGTAATAAGTAAAATATGCGGCTGGCTCTATTGTTTGATTCTGGTCTACCTATAAACAGTCCATGTGCAGCATTATGTCGCTGTGCTATATAAAGAATATAAACTAAATATTATTGTTAAACCTCACGTCGTGTGAGATATGAAATATGCCTTTCCCCTGCAGAGTTCCCTGAGAACTGTGGTGTTATGTAATCCTACATTTATACCTGGCAATTTGGCAAGTGGTACTTTATAACAGCGAATGGTCTGCACTGAAATAAGTTAATTCTACCAAGACATTTATCATCCTCGTGTGTGGTATAGGGCTCGAGGAGACAAATTCTAAACCCATTCTAGGAAAACTTTACAATTTAAGTATTAGTACCATGACAGGTATTCAATTTACTCAAGAAAAGGTTGCATTCGATGCACTTTTTAAATGATGAAAGGAAACCAAAACTGCTGAGTTCACGCTGTTTTCAATGCACATCGTGATGGAGTGACTTGCACACTGACAAAATTTGACGATTTCCATAAAATTACTGCAGTAATAAAACAGGAAAAATAAAAACGCTCATGTTTTTTTACCTCGTGGTTAAATGTGGTCAAGTTACATCCACGACCCACGTGGTGTGCGGAGGCCCCTAACCCCATGCATGGAAGGTTCACGTGTATAGCTGTGATGTCATTCTACAGCTAGATGTGGGCCCCTCCATGCCATACAAGTTGTGGGTTTAATTGACCAACTTTGACCACTCTGGTCAATGTGGGTTAATTGAAACTGTATTAGGCAAAAAAAGCCATTATCTCCCTGCTCAAATGACTGTGGGCCTGCAATCATCTCTCTTGGTAGCTCAGAGCCAGTGGCAGAGATTGCATCTTCCTATGTCAAGGCCCTGTCTTTCCAAAGGTCAACAACTGTTAACATTAAACGGAGCATTGCTCCATGTTATTAACTTCGGAGGGATGATGAGCCAATTTGACCCCTGCCCGAATTTGAACTTGCATACTTCCGGTTATAAGTCGATTGCTGTACCCGCAGCACTGCCCAGCCCAATTGAGGAGGCGTTTGCACATTGGTTATCACGCTGCGCTAAGAACCCCGAGACTTGATCTCAATTCCCAGCCATGACAAAGATCAGTGGGGAGCAATATCTGAACTGGGCTTGGGCCACAGTCCTTCAAGTGTCCGCACTGACCAGCATGGTGACGTATGGTCAAACAGTCGCTATGACCGACACTGAGAAGGCCTTTATCCAAGTGGATTTACCTATACATTATTACAATTACAGCAATGCTAAGCAGGACAAATTTGGTGGATAACGAACCTATAGCTCTCGGCGAGCACGCAACACAGACAGTGGCGTAGCGTGGTTGACATGGGCCCTTGTGCACGGAGTGAAACGGGGACCTCTCCTGCTCAATTTCTCTCCCTCTTCGTAGCCCGACTTCTCAGTACCTCCGACCCACCGGCTGCAGTACGGCTGCACTGCCTGCACACTCAATCCCAGTTGCCACCCCCACGCCACGCTCGCGAATCAGCGAGACGACGGGAGTGCGGCGCTTGTCCCGTAAGCTCCGTACGTCATGCCCGGCCCGGTCTTCTCCTCCTCCTCCTCTTGCGCGCACATGTGTCAACAGCATCTCTTCGCGCAGCAGATGTGGGCACCGCTCGTTACTGCAGCTCGCAGGATGGTGTCACTCGATATAAACCAGGCTGTCTCGTGTTACAGCGTGCACGGCCTCAGTGCTGTAAATGCCAAGTCTTCGCCATTGTGTGTTTCACGTTACACAGTGCGATGCCCGGTCAGTTTTTCTTTTAATTAAGCTCAATAATGTGTTGGGGGTCAAGGTAGAAGCGTTCACGTCGCGATCCCTGTCAGGTAGTACTTGGTATTGCCTGCGAATTCTACCAAACACTTCGAAGCCAAGCTGAAAGACGACCATGTCCAGAAGCTAGCCATCGTGCTTCGAAGAATCGCAAAGAAGAAGAATAATGTGTTCTTTTAATATGCATTGGAGAGTAACTGCTTCCGCCGCTGCTCACAATCCTTCAACGGCCGCCACCGGACCCAATCGTGGTGGTGGGACTACCAGAGTGATCACTCTGAGTTAGAAATTACAATTGTGTGTCCAACAGTTGTGTGATACTTTTCATCAGTTAATAGCGCACACGTAGCGGCATGAAAAGTTAATGAGCGTAATATAATTCCATCGTCGCTGCTCCACCACACCTGCCGTTGTGGGCCAACAGGTGTGGCCTTTAATTGTGAAGTGCGTTCTTTTTAAAGCATACATCCTATGTCCGCTCGCATCCCCATATCCCCGTCTCCAACATAGCGCCGTGACCTGCTGACCTTGAAAAAGTAAATTGTAGAGTGCGGAAATGGCACGCATAAGAAGTGAACACTGTCAAGTTCTATCAAGAAACACTAATTGACCTGTGCTTTGTCTGTGCATACATCGAGGATGCTTCGCTGAGTATTAATTTTCTGGCCCAATGGGGGGGGACAAGCGGTCTTAGCATTTGCTTATTAATTAACCCTGCTCAGCAGGTCTGGATCATTGCTTGACTCTTTCTGCTGGTATAAGTACCCAGCCAATCTGCTCTAGTACAGCAACATGGTCGGCGAGCTGCTGGTGCGTACAGTCCTGGCAGTGACGGCGTCTGTTGAACATAAATAGGTCTCCCAAGTGGCTAAGCGGTTCTATATTAAGACAACGTGGGAATAAAATGAGCTTGCGCAATAAAAATTGAATAAATAAAAAGAATAAATGCTCTGTTTGGCATATATAGGCTGTCTCTGCTAGTGGTCACTCGATTACATGAAGCCAAGCTTGTGCGGTGTTTTCCTGACCTTGTAATGTACAATTCCCTATCGGAATAAATTATTACTTACTTGGGGTGTTTAATAGGACGGATATTATAAAATAAATACAATATATCGCAATGATGGAGGTTGGCTTTTTCCAACGCATTTTCAAGCATCGAATGTTTTGCTTTTTGTTTAACTTTACAAGAAAAGCAAACGGTATCAATGAATGGAAATTTAAACTGGTCTTATGTACAGTACTGTAAACGTTTTTTTTTTTAAGTTGCAATTCGTTAATGAGAAGAGTTTGTGTCAACTAGTTAATGCCATTTCCCCATTGGCCTGGGTGACTTGAGGACAGGTATTTAATGAATTTCATGGCATTTGATGGAATTTTGTTCTTCACATTTGGGAGTTGGGTTAAAACAGTGGCACACAATGAAAGGGGGCTGCCCTTTTGAATAACTCGAGGTCTTTAACATCCACACTACAACAGGTGGCGCGTGGGGCTTAATTCCCAGCATAAATGAGTTTCCAGGCAGCTGTGTAAACAAAGCCCTTGATTACATGCTGCAGGCTGGCCGAGTGGTGAGCGTGCTCACCATTCGGCTGCCCACCACCTCTAATTCCACGTTGCGCTGGCTATTTTAGATATTTGGCACGTTAGTGTGAAATATTGGGTCGAATACATGGAGGTAAAATATTTTGCATAATTATCCATCCATCCATCCATTTTCTAAACCGCTTGTCCTGGTGAGGGTCGCGGTGACAGCAGTCCAAGGAGAGTGGACCAGACATCCCTTTCCTCAGCAACAGACTCCAGCTCTTCCCGGGGGATTCCCAGCCGTTCCCAGGCAAGCCGAAGGATATAATCCCTCCAACGTGTCCTAGGTCGGCCTCTAGGTCTCCGCCCGGTGGGCCGCGCCTGGAATACCTCCCGAGGGAGCCTTCCGGGGGGCATCCTTACCAGATGCCCGAACCACTTCAACTGGCTCCTTTCAATCCGAAGAAGCAGCGACTCTACTCCGAGGTTGTCCCGGATTTCTGTGCTCCTCACTTTATCACGGAGAGTGAGCCCAGCAACCCTGCGGAGAAACCTCATTTCTGCCGCTTGTATCCGCGATCTCGTTCTTTCGGTCATTACCCAAAGTTCATGACCATAGGTGAGAATAGGGACGTAGATTGACCTGTAAACCGAGAGCTTTGTCCTAGGACCAAGCTCCCGCTTCACTACCACGGACCGGTACAGTGCCCGCATCACTGCCGACGCTGCTGCAATCCGCTGGCCAACCTCACGTTCCCGCTTACCATCACTCGTGAACAATACCCCAAGATACTTAAACTCCTCCACTAAGGGCAACTGCTCTCCCCTCACCTGAAGAGGGCAACCCACTCTTTTCCGACATCTGTTCTCAAACATGCGTTGAGCAGTGTTCATCTTTGTGGGCAACCCTGAGCCAGTTATTAAAATCAAACGTGTTTTTTTTGGGTGGGTATGTAGTATTTTAGTAGTAAAACCAATTAATATCCCCACACATTACAGCTCATTTCCAATGTCACTGTCACTCTTGCCACAATCTGAAGGATGAATGTCTGGCTGAGGGGTACAGAATGCTGGCCAGCTGTCAACATTTTCTCTGTTAGACATGGATAGCATGACCTGTGCAATTCATCACTTAATTCTAAACCTCTATTAATGTGCACATGATGAGCCTGTGTTTTACGTGCAGCTACTTTAAAACAAACGTTGACCCTCCGCAAAATTAATTTTGTACTGTGGTGGAGAATCATGGATATAAAACAGATTTCCTAAATATACCGCAAATACATTTTGAAAATACATTTTAAAAGACAAAGTGAATTTACAATATACAGTATATTTTTACATTGATCTATGGGTCTTGTGCCGCCGCGACCCTCAGCAGGACAAGCGGTTTAGAAAATGGATGGATGGATGTAAGGGAATAATATTCACTGGTTTCAAGTCTCATCAGCAAGCCAAACAAACCACTGACGCTGATGTTGCTATATAGAATTTTCTCTTATCAAAATTGTGGGGCCGGTTGAACAGAGCAGCAGGCCCTGTACCTGCAAATGATACCTCCCTGCCTGTTAGTGGAACGTAGATAATGCCCTGCAGATGTATAGTCCAAGGCTATGCACCGCCCTCTGGCAGAAACACCGGCGTTGGTCGTCAGCCTCGACAAGCTCTTGAGATCTCCTGAGCCGTGGAGATCACGATATACACACCCGTTTGCTGTGGCCAGGCTCCTGCTCAAGTGCCGATGATGGTACAAAGCTGGAAATTAGCAATGCAAATTAGTAGCCAAGCAGTAAAGGAATGCCTCAAAACGTAAATTGCCACGACTGCTTGATAGAATTGATTTGTGAACAGATCATGGACATGAGTCACAGTGGTTTTTTTTTTACCTAATAGTACCTTTCACAAATTATATTCAGGGAGCCATCGGTAGGTTGTCTGAACTCTGGGGTATGATCTAATTAATGTTAATTACATTCAGTACGTGTGCCTTGTGTTTATATTTAATTGATAACACGGCGGCTTCGTTTTTGTGTAATGCCCACCATTTTGCTCAGCGCGTGCGCGCACGTGTGTGTTATTCTTTTGTAACCGAAACGAACCCCTTGTTGATCTTAGCCACCCTCGCAGTGCACAAAATCCCCGCTGTGTTTTCATCGGCCTTCTTTTTTTCATTTCTGCTGCACGTTACGGACAAATGAGCGACGGCTTCTTCAAAGCGTTCCTAGCCATGTAAACGTCCAAATTGCAGCAATACGCTGGCAAAAGGGAACATCTGCACCCTGTGGTCCATGTGCACAGGCGCGTGACACGAACTTGAGAGACGTTTCGCGTGCAGTGTTCTCACATTGTTGGTGCCTATCCCTCCGTAAGCCCTAGAGTGCTTTGGGATGCCCGCCAGAGTTGTGCATTTCTCTACCCCACCTGCGTGTTGCCACCTGTCCTGGATTTTCCCTGGACTTTTTGATTTGCCACCCTATGAAATCTGGAAGCCTTGTGTCGATTGCATAGAAGTTTCTCATGCAGCACCACACATTAATGTGTAGTTCTCCCCTTTTCTGGTATTGAGATTTTTTATCACCCATAATGCTTCAAATGTTTTCGTGCCTCAGAAATGGCAACCCTAAACCGGCCCCATGCTACCCCAGAGAACACTGTGAATTGCTCTGTAGCCAGGAGCCCTGGCTCCTCAGCTGCTTATACACCTGTGTCAGAGGCCATAGGAGTAATAGAAGGGATGCAACTGTTCACTTTCTGCCTTGTTCAGGAGTGACCTTAATAGTTAAGGCATGTCCTTTACTGCTTATTCAAGAGCTTGAGTGAGAGCCAGGAAGTTGCTGAAACTGTATCATCACCGGGCCATGTCAACGTGTTGATCAGTGATGCCCAGGGCTGCGGAAAGGTTTTTGGTGGCATGGTGAAAAATGTTAGATGAGGTCCCCTTTGCTTTTTTCTGAGGACCCACCAAATATATGAGGCCTGAGGCAAAATATCCTCTCTGGCCACCCCTCTCTATGGCCCTGGTCAACCCTTCCTGCTTCACGTCTTTAGTTGTTTAGCAGGAATGTCTTGTTCTACAGGCCTTCTGCTAGAAACTCACGCAAGAAAGCAGTGACTGTGTTTGGGATCTACAGGCATAGACTTCTATATCAGAAAGGTCAGCCTCCAGAAAAAGCAAAAATGTTTCTAGGCCTAAAAATTCCAGCAGTAGACACTGCTTATTAATTCATTATCAGCACCCGCCTTATGCTGTAAAAGGTGGCACTGAGCTGGAGCCTATCCCGGCAGACACAACGGAAGGCGGGGCTATACCTGCCTTGCGTTTGTGGGCAATTTAGTCAGGCCAAGGCACAATGTCTGTCGACCGTGGTAGGAAACTGAAGTATTCATCAAAAACCCACGTGGACATGGGGGAGAACATGCAAATGCCATTCAGAAAGGCACCCGAGTTCGGAATTGAACCTGGGTTTTTTTTTGCTTGAGGAAGTAGCACTACTCACTGCACAACCGTGCCACCCCTGTAGACATTGCTATGTAGGCTAATGCATACGCAGCCTGCAGGGATGCAACGAAGGGGAGTGACGGAGCAAACGAAAGTCAGTCAGTCATAAATAGAGAAAGGAAGGCCTCAGGCAGTAAGTATAGTATCATGACCGAACTATTTTCCAAATTGTATTTACATTGTTCAAATTAACATTTAAATTGTTTAACTGTGAAATTAACAGTACTGTATATTAAGCAAAGGAGAGCCTGTATAGTTCTAGGGCTTTCCAGCAAAGGAAAAGAGATAATTTTACTTACATAAATAAAACGTACATTCCTATGAGTTTGGGGACTTCTCGTTTTCCAAGATGGAAGCGTTTCACTTCAGTCGTCACTGCTGATTTGCATGTTGAATTTTCACAGTGAGTGTTTCATTATAAAGTAACAAATAATAAATGAAGGCCCTTTTTACACCCACTGCTGGATGAAGGCCTCCCTACATCATGTAAGTTGTGTAGGTTGCGTGACCATACTTCACCAGTTTGGTCAGTATGGGTTGGTGAAGGGTTTGGGGGTAGGCACGGTGCAGATATTGTTCGCCACCAATGTTGGTTGTAGCCGGGAATGGAAACCGCCCGGTGGTTGATCTATTTTGACTTAAAAAGCAATCACTGTGCCCAAAAATATACCGCAAAATATAAAGGTCTTTATGTATATCTCATGAGTATAACATGTACTTTTTGGAAGGACATGTACACTTGTATGAGCCCTTTCATGTTTTTAAATTAAACATTCTGATCAAATAAATGTCATGTATTTCAACAAGGTGGGCGCAGTGGTGAGCACACTGCGTTGTGAACCCACGAACCCCGCATTTGATTGCCGGCCACGGCTCACATCAGTGGTGATTTAGATCTAAACCTGTAACGGGTACCTTTCTTCACCAGCCCACACAGACCATCCGTGGTGAGAAATTGTCAAACAACCAGCATGCTTAAATTGTCATGGAGGGAGGTCCTCATCCAGACATGGGTACACAGAGGTCTGCATATTACCATTGCCATTAATTGGCCAACAATATCTTAACTTGTCGAGACATACACAGCTTTGGCAATTTTTGGCACTGGCTTACCGCATGGCTGCCTTCCTACTTATCCGTCGGTCTTCTCGCCTCACTCTACGAGTGGAAGTGCATACTGGGGCCCTTTACAAGTTGAAATTATTATTGTATTCCAACAGTGAGTGTATAATTGTTGGTCTGGAACACTAGAGATGTTGCTTGCGATCGCACAGAATGGTTTTCTTGCAGGACTCGCTCAGCGTTCCTCATGAACGCTGCTATTTGTAACAGATGAGAGCGCATAGGGCATCGGTGCCATCCACATGCTCTGGGTACTGGGTACCGAGTCCTCAGGCAACGCACGACATTTATCACCAGAACTGCCGCGAAAGCCTTCACCAAAGTGACGGCACATTTTCTAAGCTACGGCATTTCTGTTTGGCATAATTATAAATCCAAGGACTGCTGCCACCGCGACCCTCACCAGGACAAGCGGTTTAGAAAATGTATGGATGGATGGATAATTATATATATTCTCATCATTCACAGATTTGAATTAAAGTTGCCTCTATGCAGGTGATAATGGTGGGGTCCCCATAGTGTAAAGGTTAGTCCTTCATATATGGGGCTCACCGTGGCGTATGGTAGTGAACATTGATGATTGTCCTGTAATTATGAATCCTTATATGGGCGAAACTGGTCTATAGTTGTCCGTTTCACTGCTGCCCGTTGGGTAGGCCACATCTTCTAAATGAACTCTGTTAGTGATCTCAGCGACAAAATTACCACACATTCAGTTATTTTGAGTCAGTGGTCTGGATAATGCCAAGAGCTGTTGTACACACATGGCCCATCTTTTGTGTGTTATTGGGCATTAGTTATCGCGAGACAAAAATGAGAAGCGGAATATTTTGAGCACCAACGGGCCGTTTGTAGTCATATGGCCGCCACAGATTGTGGTGGGGGGTGGGCTGGGATGGGAGGGGAGGAGGAGAGTGCAGGAAATAGGAACTACATTAACAAAACCTCCAATCACAGGCACATAGTGAGGGGGAAATACAAACATGAAATATAGGGAGGCCGACACACCAAGAGATCGAGGGAGACGCAAACGGAGAGAGAGATACACAGTGAGGAAGTGGGAGACAGATCGATGATGATGCAAAGACACCGAGACAGGGAAACATTCATATTATGCTTGACTGCGTAAGAAAGGCTCACTATGTCTCAAGAATATTTTTCAGGAGGGTCCTGTCAAGTTTATGCAGTTAGAGGCAATGTTGCCAAACGAAAGCCCAACTGAGTAATTTGCAGGTAATCTTATAGCATTGGGAGTTTTGTCCAATACTTTTTACCCTATATTTTTGTCATAAAAACAGGAGAATTTACAAACCTCAAACAGTACAGTGCCTAAATACCCAATTCAATCTTAAATACTGAGCATAATTGTAAAAATTCCTGTTCTAGGGCATCCCTATTTTCTACAAATGCAATTGTTTAACCTCAGTTTTCTTGAGGTCAAACTTTGAAATGTAACACAATACTCCACAAATCTTTTTTTTAGCAATTAGAATTCTTTGCTAAACACCAGCGTTTGAGACTTCATTTAGATGCAATAACAGCTGCGACTCGGTTCTGTTGGTTTTGATAACAGTTGGCACAAAAGCAAAGTTATAAGAATTAAGTTGAAAGCGATGTACAGCAAGTGATGTGCTACGTGCTTGTAGCAGCTCGTGTCATTGATGCACCACATGTCAGCTCCGCCCAACTTTCGGGTGTTTCAATCTGAAATCCGACTTTTTATTTACTGCGATTTGGGATATTGAAATGTGTTAATAATAGTACAGCCCTAATGTTTAAAACATCACAGGCTTTATTTGAGGGTTATTAGTGGCACAGTTTTGGCGAACAGGCTGTTCTGCACACGACAGTGAAGCTTGGCGAATCTTGATTAAATTTAAATTAGGTTTTTCAAATATATATTTTAGTTATTAAAAAAAACGGTACAGACTCTGCCTGCTTGGACGTGCAAGGAATTTACGAGGCTGTAAATTGAGCAAAGTGTAATTCTAAGTATGAACCTCGCCATGCTTCTTTGCATACTTGTTAGGTTTTGTTCCGTTTTCTTTGTCAATGTCTATGTCTCTTGTCCAGTGCATATGCTTGGCATTACACCGAGACAGAAAGAGGAACACGTGGATTGGAGAACATCCGCAAGTTCGACACATTGTAGTGACTATGATTAAAGGTGAATGGGCTTGACAGTACACGTGTCACTGGAAGGGTTAATGGCCGGTCATTGAGACCAATGACGGAGTGGCACCCAATATAGCAAACATGCCCAATAGGACGTCCGCCGTGGAGATGGCACAATGGTAATGAGCTCGCGAGACCGCTGGAGGTGGCGAAGGCTTGGAGAAGACCCCGTAATTTAGCAGTGGATAGATTTCGCCCGATGATGAAATTGAGCACAACCGTGTTCATCCGTGTAAATAATGACGTGCCATTAAGATTCCTCGGGCATCTGCAGAGTAAAGCTGTTTACGTCAAGTTTAGCACGAGTTCATTACACGTAAACACCCGCAACCTTGTGCACATGCGAGCGTTTGATGTATGCAGTTTACTCTTCGCCGTGGGCTGAAGTACATTTTGAGACAACATTTATATTTTGTTTTATCAAGCGATTGATTTTTTTTTTGGTATGTTTTACTCTTTATTAAATATGTGATGAAAATCTAATGCCACGCAGAAAAATAATCAGTCTGTGTTGCAGCAATGGTGATACGGCACATGGCATAGAACCAGAAGAGCGCGCGTTTTTGGCGCCAATATTGTTTGTTGTTGCGTCGTCCTCGGTGCGCTTACACAGCAGGTGGAGGTGATTCGTAAAGAACGAATCTCCACAAAGTGCCTCTGCTGTGCTTGTAAGTGCGTTAACGGCAGCATTAACTGACTAAATAGAGCTCCTGTGAGGTGTAAGCAGAGAGACGTGTGTTGCCTGGTATATACCGCGACGTGCTTCAGTGCATGTATATGGGCAGCCCTTCATCGGCCCACTGCTGGATGATGGTCTGCCCATATCAATTGCTGGTCGTGGGTGGGGGTTATTTGACCACGCTCGTCGACGCGGGTCAGCGCGGGTTGGTCGAAGGTGTGGAGCGTGTGTGTGGAGAGCATAGAAGTGCAGCCAGCGATTGATATTTCTCCACTGGCCTCTGCCGTCCATCCATTCAAGCGCTATGCAAGCTCAGTCCTTCTTAGCTTGCGAGAACGGGTGCATTTCGATTGGTCTGGCACGGTTACAGGCTGACCAAACTTACCCGAGCTTCGTTACCATTCCCCAGCAGTTAGGCCTGTCATTGTGAGTAGTGCAAGGCAGAGATTTTTAACCAGGGGGGGACATCGCGGAAGCGATCCCGGGTCACACTGACTACAAGGCCACGGTAATCTGCAGCTCCTTTTAACTTGAAAGGGGAAGCCTGCGATTGTTTATTTGACATGGATAAAGTTCTAGCAATTTTTTAACCATGCGCGACTTTAAAGGAAATAAAAACACGGAGGTTTGTGCAAAAACAATGTATAAGGTTAACGGTATAATTTTTTCTACCATAATTGCTGCATAAAACAATATAAAACATTGCACAATGTCTTATTTTGTGCTTATTTCCTTTCCATGTGGACCAATTAAATGAAAAAGTACTGCACCGAAATGCCTCTCTTCCATGCTGAAGGCGGGGGTCAGGGTGGTGGTTATTTCCGGATAACCAACGTGTCAATATGAGAGGGCTTCTGATCCTGTTGTTTGTAAAAGTTATCATCATTACTTACCATCTTCATCTTCGAGATTATGCATTTTTACCATTATAATCGTCACCTCCAATGACAGTCATCCCTCGTCATTGGTGAGTGTGTGCAGGAGACCTGATGATAGAGAGCGTGCGGGCGAGTGTGGTACATGGAAGAGTGAGTACGCAGGAGAGCGTGCTGGAGAGTGAGTCAGCAAGCATGTGGCCAGTTGAGCTAAAGATAATTTCCGCATGATATTTATGTGATTTCCTACTGATAATAGAAAGAGAATGTATTTGTAGAAAACGGGTTTTCATGGATCAGCCTGCATTCGCACTTAATATGGCACTGTAATTGGGTATTTTGGGTGAATGTTATTTAGTCCCCTCGACCTTTGTGATCATTTCACTCAACTGTCAATATTGAAACCGTTGCTGTCTAAAGTCCTCCACGTGCTGTGATGATCATTGGAGCTGTTTGACCATATTTCACCACGCTGGGGAGTGAGGGTGAAAACATTCTCAATGTGCTGAGCAAATTATCACACTTTGCGATACATTGTTATGTTTTGCACAGCTGCTGCTCTTGCAATTAAAACGAACTGCAAAGCGTCTGCATTGAAGGGTGTTTTCGGCAATCCGCATCGCAAATCGACGCAGATAATGTCGCTGCGCCGCGGCGCCGGCATCGGTAAGGATGCACGCGTCGCCTGCCTCCATCACGGGCCTGCAGCGGGTGCGGAGACAGGCCCCCAAAAACGGCACTCCGCTGAGCTGCAGAGCAGCTGCGGCTCGCGGGATTTCCGCTCTCCCGTGTTGTTTCACCAGCGCCATCTGTCTCCGCTTGGCACAGATCTCCCCCCCAGGTCGCTTGAGCTGCGCACCGCTCGCTCGCTCTTTCACGCACGCGTGTCTTGTATACGCCGGCGTACGGAGGCAGTGCCAGTGCTTGCGTCTGCACTGAAAAGAGGTCCCACGCTGCCGCTGCGTGCTGCCTGCTGCTGCACGTGGTACGCTATCGACAGATGGGATGCTTATCTGGTGACGCCAACGCCGGCACGAGCTCCCGGACACACGCACACGCCAGGGAGGCAGTGCCGATGCCTAGGGGTCACTTGCCCACGCGCTCTGTACTCAAGTGTAGGCTTACGGGGCTTTTTGAGGAAGCTGTGGAAGGCCGCGTGCGTGGGGAAAATTTAATGTGAGGCGAGAAAGGGTGATGCGTTCCTCCTTCCTGTTTATTGGCAAGGTGCCGTGCGTGCATGGCTGGAAAACCCTGCTTTGAGTACAGATGTTAGCTCTGATTGTACAGATTGAGAGAAGCCTGCTCGTGACTTTATGAAGCTTAATCGTGTGTTGTATAATTAATCCAGTTGGTGGCACCGGGTTTGGTGATAGACTCGCAGTCAAATATATGTGAGCTGAAGTCACGGTCAGGGATTGGCTCGGACTTTCATCCGGCAGAGGTTGGCCAGATGAGTACCACTCTATGGAAACCCAGTTGTGGGCACATTATGGAGAGATTGGTCCTCACCAATGCAATGTTGGAATTTCAACCGCTGGCCCAGGGCTGCCAATTCTTAGTTGAGCCAGTCGACCACTTCAACTTTGTTTGGAAGTAGCCTACTCACCACATTCTGAAACGCTTGGGAAAGTAATTTGCACCTAAAGCTTGTGCCATTAAACCTCCTCAGACACGTGCAGGGCTATGACACGTTTGCTTTTAAATACAGGGGAAAGAGTGCATCTTGTAATCCAGAGAGTATTTGGCAAAGATACATACTTAACCCTGAAATATTTGATGAGTCCAACATTCCTGTGCATGGTTTTAGCCAATGAGCCTTTGTGACCGTGTATTCAATGAAGCCTTCTGAATGAATGTCACTTCGTGCTTTATGAATAATACATTGTTCTGCCTGTGGTGTATATTAAAACAATGCCACTGGTAAATGTTAATGCAGTGTTGCTAATGGAGAGGTCCATAAAAAATGAATCTCTACTAATGGAATTGGGTGCAAGCGGTCAGGTCTGTCTGTTGTCCATTTGTGCTGTAAATAATCAGGCGTGTTACACACCCACTGCAGTCGTTGCAAAAGTCACTTTCTGAAAAGTCCATTAGCCAGGCCTTTGTGGAGAAAACGTTTTAAAAGTTTCTTTATGGCTTTAAAAGTTGCTATAAAGTACCGTGGTTGTAATAGTTTTGGGAAGTCGGGGCTTTTAGATTGTGAAGTCTATTAACCTCGTAATTTTTTTTCAATATCAATAGCACCTGTGCAATGTATTCCCGAGGCCTATTATGGTGGCACTGCTGCGTAGGCGTTGGGTGCCGTGTGGCTCTCGAGCATGTGTCTGGATGATGGTGCCGCACGGTGTTTTGCATGATGTCCGACGTTTCGATTGTGGAGCGAAATAAACGGCCAGTGAGTGTTTGCTCGGATTGCCCCTTCACATGTTGGCAGTCATTAGCTCTTCAAATAGTCATGGTGTATTAGAGTCGGAATTCTAAATGGTTGTAGGTGCTTAATTTTGGCCCGCTTCTTCATCATTACCATTATAATCGTCATCTTCAGGCATGAATAGTCAGTCCCACTTCTGGATGAAAGCATATCTCTCACGATCCTCCAGTGTAATAATCCATCCGGCTGTTTGGTCGCTAGTAAACTAAATCTTCAATGTTGGTGCAGACTGCTTATGGCTTGCACTGTCTTGACAAACGATTTAACGGTCACGATTATCCCCGTTTAATTGTTGTTTTGAACTCGCAGCTGTAGTGATGGTGACATTGGTGCCGTATGACGAAATATGGCTAGAATTGGAAATTATTTGCCTTTCAGTTATCACAGGTTACGCGCCGTCTTTTGGGCGACATTGGTTTGAAGCTTTATGCACGACGTTTACACCGACCCTATCATAACAGCTCTTGAGGTCTCAGCCCATCATCCAGTCGGGGTTGGTAAAATAGATACGGTACCACTTTGTGGCAAGTTGGCGGTGGTTCCCAACAGTGAGACAGCACTGCCTCAAGATAGCAAAGAGAGCTCCTAGCCTTCCCAAGCTGACGTTTGGCAGCATAACTCTTTGACCTCACGTGGAGGTATATTTATCTGGTTTTAGCCAGAAGCAAAGATATATTTCGGTAAGGAAATACTGTATTCATGTCCGTACAGGAAAAAAAAACATTAATATTTCTGCATTCGTATATAATTAATTAATTATCTGCATATCTAGTGGAGAACATACGAAAGCCATTTATTGTTGTCAAGTTCCACATGTTTAGCAGAGTTCATCTGGTGAGTGTGATGCGACGCAGTTGTGTTTAATTTCGGAGGAATGCCCGTTACGATTTTGTCGTCTTCCAGTGTAACACTTGACAATTCATAAAAGCGATGTTACTCAATACGGGGGGATCATACGTCTCAATCTTCATCTGCCCGCTGTGCAAACCTTGCAGGACTCTCCTGTAAACGAGTCGTGGGACTCGTGTGAGGCTTTCCTCGGTCGACGAATCTAGTAAAGAAAACAGTGCGCTCTTGTGGACAAAAGGGACTGTGCTTCCATACTGCAAATGAGGGTATTGAAGCTGCTTCACCCGTCATACGTTAATTCAAAGGTTACTCGTATAGGTCTGCGTGCGCCAATGGCCAGGGGTTTTTCATTATAGCTGTGTCTTTGCTGTATTGCCTGCAGCTGGGATGCGGTTTCGTTGAGGATCCGTGAGTCGGGAGACGGTGGGGGGGGGGACAGCATGCAGATCCACCCGATGTTTAACTTGAGAATGGCAGATTGTAATAGGTCGCAGGCCCTTCACAGTTTTGAGGAATGACATGCATGCGAATATCAATTAACATACCAGACTGCACAGTGCTGCCCGGGGAGTGGGGGCAAGTGCGGGAAATGTCTTCACTTTCAAGTGTTTTTTTTTTCCCGCCTGCAAAGTTCAGCGATTCGTGTTGATTTAATTCAGCACTGTAAAACCTCGCAAAGCCATTCAAGCTCATAATGGTGTCTTGGACAAGTATGGGTTTGAAGGCTACTGGCGATGAACGCCACCTCCTTCATGGACGTCAACCCCCGGCCCAACGACTGAAGTCAAGAAGAAGCTTCCTCAGCCATGTGCAGCCCCTAACAACATCTCGAGGGGAAACCAGACTCCAGCTCTGGACGGAAAAGCTTGAGAGTGACCCTCCTGCAACTGGCATGGGAATCCCACCTGCTGAAGACTTCCCTCCTGGCTCAGATGCACCATGGATTCAGTGGAAGACACTCAACCGCCTGAGAACTAGAACGGGACGATCAAAAGATGCTTTGGTCAGATGGGGCTACAAGACCGGCCCAACCACCTGTGAATGTGGAGAAGCAGACCATACTATGGAACACTGCCTTGTCTGTGCTCTACTACCCAACCTCTGCAGCTCAAAAGACCTTGCGGAGTTCAATGAAAATGCAAGGGGCTGTGTAAGAAAATGGGAAACTGTAATTTAACATCGCGCTTCGAAGAATCGCAAAGAAGAAGAAGATGTCGGATGTTTCTACGTAAAGAATATGTTTGAACTCACTAACTTTTATTTCACCCAAAATTGGAACAACGTAGCAATAATAATAATAACGTTACATTTTTCCGAGAATACCTCGCAGAATACGAAGACTTCTTATATCTTTTATATCCACATTCGTAAACCTATCGGACGTCTCGCGCTTAAGGATACACAAGTACGTGGTGGAGAATCCGCACAGATGGGACGGAAACCCATTTACTGCTCTGCCATCTACTGCCTGCCTTAGATCCCTGCATCTTTGGAGTGTCTCACGACACAACGCGATACCTGAAGGAGCCCGCTAATCCCGCCGTCAGAGCGATGGATTTACAGGCGCGCCCCGCTGTGCCCGGGCGGGTAATCCAATGCGGGTGCGGCCACAACGGGGCGAAGTGGTCAGCGCTACACCTCGTAACTAGAACGGAATCACGTTAACTGCAGATTTTTCCTGGCCGCACTTCATGGGGTAGAACCGGGGGTGGGGAGAGGGGGGGGCATAGTTGTATTTGATGCGGCGCTGCTCTGTTCCACGTCCAAGGTTCACTGGGTCAAAATCCATTCTTGGTGCTTGCGTTGCTGCGTGGGAGACGTGTGAATTGCCGCGCTGCTGCCGGAGCGTTAAGCAGATTGTCTCGTTAACTTGTGGACACTGAGCGCCTGTGACGCGTCCATCGCATGTAAATCACTGCTCGTTATGTGATGTGCGCTGCTGAAAAGCCACTCCTGCTTCTTCTTCTTTGCGATTCTTCGAAGCACGATGGTCAGCCTCTGGACATCGTTGTCTTTCAGCTCGGCCGCGAAGTGTTTGGTAGAATTCGCAGGCAACACCAAGTATTACCTGACAGGGATCGCGACGTGAACGCTTCTACCTTGACCCTCCTCCTGCTGCTGCCTGTAAACGCCTCGCGTGCACAGATAAAGCACGCAGTCCGCACGTTGATCGCACCGTGCATTTGCTGTGGTAATAGAAATAACGTTCATCATAGACGAAAGTCAAAGGTCACCACATATGTCCATTAGTGTCCCTACTCTGGTCCGCATCCAGTGGGGAAATAGTGTAATTACACATTCCTATGCCGAGAGCCATCTCTGCCCTGGCCACTTCGTTCTCTGTATACGCCAATGGCTGTAGTGGTTAAGGACATGGCCCGCTTTTGCATTTTCCCACAGAGTGGTATTTATCTTGTTAGTCATTAGATTACGGGCCAAGTTCACCCACGACTAGGAATTGAACTTGCAATCATCCCGTTGCGAGTCGAGTGCTCGAACCGTGGCGGCACTGGACTCCGTTTGCAATCAGTAGCGGCCAAGAACGCGTGTAAATATAAAACTGCTTTGATAGAGATCAAACATGCGTCGCCATGCTGATGATTAAAAAGGGGGCCACGGGCTGCCAGGTGGAACGGAGGAGGGTTATTGCCTTCATCCTTTAGCCGTGAGCATCACGCAGAGCTAGGCTGCCGACGATCAGCGCCAGATCGAGGCCTCGCAGCGGAAACCGAAGGCTGTTAAAAGCCACTGCCTCGCGTTGACACGGCCCCCACAACGCCAATTCTCTTTGTTTTGTGGGTCACCCGCCCCCGATTCTATTCCCTCTCTCTCTCTCCCGGCCTCCCCGACGTCCACAGCCCCCCATCTGTTCACCTTTCACTAACCTCTCTTTTCCCCTCTGCCTGTCCTGGGTTTGAACCCAAAGGACAGGAAAGAAAGGCGCTGGGGGTTTGGTTTGAGGTTGTGGGTGTTGCTCGTGGGGAGGGTGTAAGGAAGGCGGTTTTGAGAGGGAGATATTTGGGGGGAAGCCAGAGGTGCGGTTCGAGGGGGGCATCACCCCACATGTACCTTTAACTGTTGCCACAGCCTGGCAAAGGTTGGCTCGAAATTTTAGACTGTGTCAACAAGACCTAAGTTCTAACTTTTAAACTCTGTACAGTACGGATTGTAAATGGTGTGCGCACGCCTGTTTGTCGTGTCTTTCCCGAAGAAAATCGGCCGGTCAGTGGAAAGTTTGCTCGCTGATCAAACATGCTTGTGGACCGCTTGGCAGGAAGGCAGTAATTTGAAACAGAGTTGGAAAATTGGCGCTGGGGACTTTTTCACGCCCTGTTCAATGGCAGCTCTTTAACGCACATGCGTAAAGAACCGCTTGAATGCAAGCTGTATTCTGAAAGTACAATAACTTTTATCGCGCAGGTTCGCTAGAGCTGTGCTTGTTATAATTCTCTTGCAGCACTTGATAGAAGTGCTAACGGCTCTGTTCGCGTTAGGTTCCATAGTATAATGAGTGTACTGTACGTCTCTCAAATCATATTTTGTGATCATAACAAATGCTTTTTTTGTAATGACGCTGACGTCAGGGGGGAATTAAAACTAGATTCAGGCACAATTTGCGATGCCTGCTAATAGGAGAGGGTTCATAAATATTCACGATCTTCCTTGGATGGCTATTTGTATGCTACATATTATACTTCTAAATGGTAAACGGATTCAGCCAGTTTTCAGCTTTACCATCAGACTCTACGTCTATGGGATGTAAATTCTTGGTTTAATTTGTGTTTTTCATCGTATATTCTTAGTGGGTGTTTGGCAACAAACTTAAAGCAACTTAGAATTGTAGCCTCTGTCCTGTGAGCAAAACAAATTCTGTCGCCTTCAAGGCCTCAACATTTGGGGGGAAGCCAGAGTTTTCGATTTTGGGATGTTTTCAGTTTTAAGCTTAGCCTTGATTACAGTTACCAAATTTCCTCTTTGTAGCCCTATTGGAACATTACAATAATTGACGTCAATCACTCATGCAGTTATAGATGCACTGCTTCATCATCAGTGGTTGAGAATGGCTCTTTCAGGATATCTGTGGTGAGCGTAGATCTTCTCGCCTTCGTGACGTTTCACCTCCCACGTTGGAGGCATCATTAGGCTTATCTGAAAGTTGTGTTTTTATATCTGTTGTACAAATGTGTCTTCTAGTAATTTGGGTGTCGGCAGCTTAATGAGTGATGCTAAATTTCGTTACAAAGTGTGAATGTGCTAGCATAGGTTGATTCAAAATTATTTTAAGGAAATCGTAATACAGTTTCATCTATGACTCAATCACCCGCACTGCATCTGATCTTATCAGATCTCAGAAGTTAAGCTGGCTTGAGCCTGGATAGTACTTCGATGGGTGATCACCCGTGCATTAAACATTAGGTTATTTGTTGCTGAGGCTACATTGAGCAGCGGACGGCATTGCAGAAAATGCAGTTGTTGCACTACACAGTCCTCCGATGTCTTTGCCTCCCCGAATTTACCAATCCACACTGGCCAACGTGGTCTTCTTCTTAGCGATTCTTCGAAGCAGCGCGATGGTCAAATTACAGTTTCCCATTTTCTTACACAGCCCCTTGCAACGTGGTGAAGTATGGTTATGTAAACCCCACAAAACCCACACGGCGTGGGTGGAGGTTGCCCACAGGGCACCAGAGGAAATGTAGTCCGCAGGCCAATTAACCTATGCAGCAGCATGTCTTTGTAATGTGGGAGAAAACCGGAGTGCCCGGCAAAAACCCACGTGGAGATGGGGAGAACATGCAAACTCCACATAGAATTGCACTCCAGCCGGGATTCGATCCCGGAACCTTCTTGCTGTGAGGGCGGCAGCTCTACTTTGCGTTGGTTTTTTATTAGTTGTTTTTTTTTTGTCGTTGTTGACATGCCGTTCTCTCCGTGGCCCTTGTGCAGTGCTTTGTGACCCTCGGGTGAAAGGCGCTCTATAAAATGCTATTATTACTCACCGCACCACCTTGCTGCCGTACTTAAAATAATAAGCAACAAATTTTAGTTTTCATTTCCCAGGTTTGTAAAGGTCATAACAAGTCAGCAGGGTTTGAAAATGACCTGACGTGTGCCTGAGTTCCTCAGAATCCATCATCGAAGCACTTGTCACCTAAATCTGCGTTGCACAAACGTGATGCAACTGGCAGCAGCAGCAGCAGCGAACAAATGTGGAAACGTTTTAATAATTCACCGAGAGCCTCCTTGCAGACGTATTGGGAGCGAGCGCTGCACGTTTCGCTGCGACTTTAAAATGGAAAATAAATTCCGCAAAATAATTGGGTTTGCAATAAAGCGCCGCAGTGTGCATAATGGGGTCCTGTCAGTGGACATGCAGAATGTTTATAAAGAATGCTGCTGCTGCAGCAGCACTGCGAGTGGAGCAGGGCCTGCCTGACCGGTTAGGCAGGGAATTTTATAAAGCGTGAGATTTCAAGCTTTGTGCATTGGCCTTGTTGGATATACACGTTTTATTTCCCCCACTTCTGTGTCTTTGTTTAAACGCATAACACTTTTCCACGGTACTGCAAAAGATACCGCCATCCGCGCCGCCGTCCTTGATGCTCGGTTACTGCGCTGCCTTTGGTCGGTTGTAGAGAGTCCACGTTACTATGACGGAGACTGGGTTTTTTGCTGTAGGTCAACGACTTTTGAACTCCCCAAAAGTGGTGCTGTTATCAACGGCAGATGGATGACGTGAAAATGCAATGGGTGATACCTTGTGTGCATACTTTTCAGGTGTTCGCTTGGATAATTGATTTCAAATGCACACTAATCATCTAGTTTAATGTCTCTTAATTCGCCAGCTACTTGCTTAAGGGTAAAAATATGTACACCACACACTTCGTGGCGGTGTCACTTCCAATCTATTATTAGCAGTGTTCATAAAAAAAGCCACTGCCTAACGTGTATCGACTTAGTTGAGTTTGAAACTCCATGTAAGAGAAGTCTCAAACGTTCCGGAGCAAACGAAAGAGAATGTAACCGAGTGAATGCGGATGCATGCATGCATGCTTGCGTGCTGCTGCGTGTTGCTCACAGCTGCAGCAAGCAGCAGCAGCAGCACGGCGGAGCTTAGTGAAACGAGCTGTGGCTACTGTACAAATCAATCCACCCCCGCCCACCCTTGCACTCTCCGCGGGCCGTGCCACGCAACTTCCTCGTCACTATATGGTACAGTGTTTCGCAATTGCCAAAGCCCTGTGGCATCAAATCTCCACTGCCGTCGTCGCGTTGCCGCCACCGCCTCCGCCGACCCCGTCGAGAAATGGCAGCAGCTCTTAGGCTCGCCCGGCGACGCGAGCCGACTCGACTACGGTTTCTCCTCCATGTGTTTAGTTAAGCGCCGCCGCCGCCGCTGCTGCTGCTGCTGCGCTGCCACGAACGAACACGGTAAGGTAAGGAAGTTAAATAGTTACAAAATATATATCTTTTCCTGGCCTGAGCTGCCAGCTGGCTGGACGGATGCCACGAAATGCATGTGACAGCCGCCGCTGCGTCCGTGGGTTGTGTGCGGTGGGGCTTCTCGCGTTCCGTGATGAGCCCCCCCGTGCATACCCGCGCTGCCTCGCTCGCCACGGTTGAAAGGGGGTGAGTGTTTTGAAGGCCGCGGTGGAAAACAATCGGGTAACTAATTGTTCGGAGGGCTCCCCGCCCCGCCGTTCTGCTCCCCTGCCGTCCGTTGCCTCTACTCCGCCGCTTGGTCCCCTCGCCATCAAAGCGGCAACTGAGCTGCGGTCTGTGGGGCTGTGACGCAGTCGCGTGCGCCTCGCTCGCCAATGGCATCGAGCTTGTTTTTGGGGCAAGGTTTTCTAGGTCGCCCTGCGACGACGGTGGTGGGTGGTGGTGCTTTGTTTATCGAATGAAAACTCGGTTTTTCTCATCGACGTGTGGCGTGCATTCGATGCGTTTTCCTGCAAATCGTTGGCCGTCGGGTCTCCTTGTCGAGAGACAGCGAGCGGAATAAGAGGAAAATAATAAATGCTAAAGTTGCGGTTAAAGGCAAAACGCATCGGGGCGAAAGCTGGCTTCTTTGCAAAAAAAAAGCTGGCTTTAAGCCTGCGATTACATTAAAAATAAATAAATTACGGCAAAATTGAACATAATGAAATAAATATGCGCAAGCTTTCCCATCTCTGGTTGACCGAAATGTGGCTTGGCCCCCGCGTACGAGAGTCCAGGCATGCCATCGTACGGTCCGGGTACAGTGCACGACGCCAGGGCGAGTGACTTTCACGCAGCCGCTGGCCTCTCTGCTGCCTGCCGCGGCGGTCGTTGCCCTACTTCGCAGGCTCGTTGTGGAACGGAACGGTGCTTCTTTTTTGCGGGTTTAGCAAATCTCTTGGCGGACCTGCCTCGCACGTGACCCGCTTGCTTTCCTCCCAAGTGAAACACGGAGGCTTATCCCCCCACCACCACCCACTACAAACCACCACAAAGACAAAGATGACCCGCGTAGCCCGAACAGACTTTCGGAGCAAGTGTCGTTCGCGAGCACGCGGCACAAGACGGACGGGGTTGGCTGGTGAGCACCACACCCGGCCGCCTTTGTCTCTCCATCGCGAATGGGGGTTTTTGTACACACCAGCTACTCGTTTGTGGCCGAGTCGGCCTAGGCGAGATCCACGACCGTGTTAAGATAAATCGTCACTGGTGTTGGTGGCCGTCAGCGGGAATCGATTACTAAGAAGATATCACTCGTGTGGCCACGCAGACTGTTGGAGCAAGTGCTGCGAGCGAGCACTACCCGCATTGACAGGCCCCCCTTAGCCACACAGGCGCAGCAGATCTAGGCCGCGTTGCGAGCCGTGCAGGGGGAATGGTGGACACGTGAGTTTGAGTACTGCTGAGGCCGCAACCGTTCACTTACCGTAACTTTCTTTCGTGCCCAATTTTCGTAACGCAAAACATTTTTTCTGTACTGCTCTTTGAAGCTCATAGCAAAAGTGAAATTGTTGAAGGTTTTTTTACGTTTACACGTCACTTGTTTTTTCCTCTTGGGAACACTTCATCATCTGTCTCCTCCGACAGTCTGTGTCGTCTTGTGCCTGTCCATCATGAATAATCTTCATTTGACCTGTCCCGCTCAATACCTATTCGCGTTGTTGACGGCATGCTCTTCCTCGATACCCGGGTTCGGTGTCCAGTGTCTCTGGTGTACAGCTGCGTATTGCATTCAGCCTGGTGGCCGTCACTTGACCAGTTATTTTGACGTTGCGTTCATGGGCAGGTATTTCTTTGACGGAACGCTTTCTTGAAGACCGCTGGGATGATTACACTTTTCTTTGGTTGCATTGGCTCAGCTCACTTAGTGGCTTTGGAGGTTTTGAGGCAAGTCGAGGCGTGTTTGAGCTCAGTGTTTCGGCTGTGTCTAGGCAGTGGGCAGTGGGGGGGCCACCCAGAGCCATTAAGTGTTGATTTTTTTTTTAAGGATGGAATTTAGATTGGAGTTGGTTACTGTGCCTTGACTTTGTGTGTACATGGTTAACCTGGGAGATCTATTTCTGCCTTCAGATAAATGTACAGCATTAAAAAGAGAAATGTATTGTTATTGGTTTCATAATGACTAACGATTTTTTTGATTGTACAAGTGCAATATCTGTGCGACCCGCGATCGTTAGGTCACAAAGTTTGAATTCCCGGTCAGGGATTGATTCAGACCTTCATCGCTCCGGGTTATAAAATAAGTCCTGTATTACTTTGTGGGAAACTCAACAGCGTTTGTCCTGTGGGAAGACTCGCACCCCAAACATAGGAACAGAGACTTTCCAGCACTAGCTCTGGGCTATAAAGAGATTGTACTGCACTGTAAAAAATCCGAACGGTTTCTTCAGCCTGTGATCTGCTACATCACAATGATTGTAAAACAGTACATACAAATCAGACGTGTGGTTCTCTTTTCTCAATTGAGGTGCAAACCGCGTTCAGTACAGTAATAGTACGCTTTCCCTGTGAGAAACTTACAAACGTGTTTTATAAACAGTTTTAATTTTGTTTCTAAAAAATTTCCCTGGTGAGGTGTGTAGTAAATCGCTGAAAGTGCCTTTTGGATAGTCACATTAGATGGATGCTATGTGTGACATTATTTTGACTGAGTTTTGATAAATAGGGATGATGCATGGTATAATGGGTTAGCACCCTATTTATTTTTGTAATCCAGATTTTACCGGTTTGATCTCCCGGCATGGCAGCTGAAACATTGGGCAGGTTTCTTAAATCACTTCACCTCTGTCCATCCAACAGTGTACATAATAGGTACACCGCAATTAGTCCATCGACAGGTTTTGTGTGCTGAGGTGAAGTGTTGGTATGCCCACCCGAGTAGGCCATAAATACCCTCCAGGGTTCCTTCTAGTTGAGGCCCTTTTGCGCTTTGCGTGTTATCAAGAGGTTATAGGGCTGTGCCTTTACCTTTTGCTCCTATACTATAGGGCAGTGGTTCCCAAAGTGTGCGCCCTGACGCTCCGGGGCGCCGCAGCTAATGCACAGGGGCCTTGCGGAATATTCCACATTTTTAATATATGCCATATATTTTCTGACTTTGGGCGCCGTGGAAAAAATCCTGATGCACTAAGGGTGACGTGAACCGAGAAAGTTTGGGAACCACTGCTATAGGGCCTCTGCAATCACTCAAGGGGAATAGAAGTGTTTAGGGATTCACCATCAAGATAGCCGGTGGTCTTTGACTAGACTCAAGGCACTGCGGGTATCAGAAAAAAAATGCAAGTAGGTTTTTTGGGCTAATAATTATCGAGACCGATGATAATATGTTCATGGGTTATTCACATCTTCATCCCTGCACCCTTCATTCACTGACTTCCTCAAATCCAGTATTCTTCACCTCAGTCTGAAGTGTTTGGCCTGACAGTATGGATTATCTTAAAGTTGGGCCATCTGCAATAAACTAATACTCGGCCAGGCTGCCGTTAGGTGGTCCCCTAGGCTAAACATAACGGGGCTCCACGATGTTTTGTGACGGGTGCAATATAAGTGCAAGTTTTATTATTATTGTTAACTTTTTCTTGTAGCCGCTGAGCCGTCTGACGACTGCGAGGGGACATGCGTGCCTCTCATTTCGCACACAAAGCCCAATGCATTCAGCGAACCTGCTGGGTGCCGTGATGTGGCCTTTTACTGGAAAATTTAGGATAATGCGTCATCCGTTTCCTCGCCTATTTCACACCTTTATCGATGGCCGTTAAGTGGTGGAAATGTGCATTGATGCTTGATAGGTACGTATAGATATCCATTCACAGTGACTCATCCATGTCATTCAGAATGCAGCCAGTCCATAAAGGGTATCGTGCATTATTAAAGAATGATACTTAGCAGTTTGAGCTAGGTCAATAAAAGTATATATACACACGCACTCGGTTGTATGAAGATTTTAGCGTACAAGCATCGCGTTGGCGACACAGACCACATCGAGAGTTGAGACAGTCGCACGTGTTCGCCAGCATCTCGGCAGAAATCGTTTTGAATATTACTACCGTGTGATCTTGAAGATTGCTCAGGTTTTTCGATTTAAGAAACATAAGCGCATAAGGAATATGTTACTAACTTTTTAACCGCACAGAGGAAATGGCTGTCTTGATTATAATTATTTAATATTTCTTGATATATTTATAGACACCCTGTGTAAGCCTCATTCTTTAGCATGACCCAATCTACTCCGGCTTACAGACAATCATAGATGTAACGATGAATTATATCGGTTTGCAGATTCTGCGGTCTTGTGGCAACCTGCTTCTTGTTAATAATAATTATAGCATTTTATATTGCGCCTTCCACCCGAGGGTCACAAAGCGCTACACAAGGGCCGCGAAGAGAACGGCATGTCAACAACGAAATAAAAAATAACGAATAAAAACCAAAGCAACAAAAAATAAACGATTAAGGCTGCTTCGAATGTACTGAAAGGTCGTGAAACTGGCAATGTTAAGAGCGGCAAAAATCTGCCAGCGTCCCCTAAGATGGCCGTCACTTCCTTAAACAACAACCTGGAGAATATATGCAGACATTTTAATTGTTTTATTTACAGGTATCCATCCCAAGTGTATTGGCAATGGTGCCATTTACAGAGGATATTCATGCAATGAAAGAGATATTGCTCACATCCATATTAACTGTGTGTTGTTCTTAGTCATGCAGTTACAGTTCTGTACCAGAATCATAATGAATAAGATGGGATTGGAGGCTAGATGTGTGGTGATGTGGAATTGCTGGTAGTGAATGGTGGAATCCCTTTGCTAGATTAGCTTCTTCTACTAGGATATTGAGCTTGAATAATTATGCTACAAACTTCCACGTTACATTTTCATGGGTAGTGGCGGTGGTATGTGTTTATTATTTGTTCAATTGCACGGGACACTTACATACTTTCAAAGCCGTACGTACTTTTAAAGCCGTATGTAATGTTCATATGGGAGGTGGCCAGGTGGTTGTGAGGTCAGAATACTGAGCTGAGAACCTTGGTTTGAATCCAGGCAGCTGCCTGGGTCCTCAGTTGTGGTGAGTTGATGGTTTTAGCCTGGTCATCAATGACGGTGCTTCGAAGAATCGCAAAGAAGAAGATCAATGACGGCGCCAAAATAACATGACATGAAATTTGGTTCCGTTCCAGCTCTGAGATATTGAATGTCATGTGACGAACCTCACTTGTGTATGCAGAGCCATTTGGAAAGGTAATTTGAAGGTATTTCAGAGGTAGCTCTGTGATATCTGCTTCCATGGGCCAATTTTTAGCATAAAGTATAGTTCTCTACTAGAAAATCCAAAAGACATCTTCATCTTATGCCATGACATTGACAGCTCAATTATTTTTTTGGGAAAATAGTAATAAATAAATATATAATACTGTTATATAATAGTGTTCATATGGGTTTAGACTATTATGCACGCTTCACTCATGATGACAGCTAGGCTAGGATATCTGCCATTTAGGACACAGCAGGCAGTAGCAAACATAATCAATGAAGAGTGAAAAGCCTTATTTTTTCTCAATGAACCACATTGCTGCTTGCAAACAATACATCACAAAGTGGTGATTAGTAGCACTGGAGTGAATACAAGCCATTATACCTGGTTGATGATGGTAATGATGTAAAGTTAGAGGCACAGTGTTTATCTTTCTATGCATGGGCATATCTTTTTATGCACTAGAAATACGTTGTGCGGTTGAGACTATCAATGGGGTGGCAGTGAAAGGAGTGAACATACCGCCGGGATAGCTCCGAAAAATAACCTCGTGTGAAGGTAAAGGATGGATTCTTGCCTCGTAAAACCACATGATATGGTGATTGCATGTGGAAGTCTTCATCCAGCAGCGTATAGATCGTGACTGAAGATGATGGTTATATATTGCTTGCGTATGTTTAAATCTTCATATGTCACTCACTTTCTGTACATTACTGTACAATAAAGACGTATGCAGTGTTTCAGTTTTAAAAACACTTGCCTCTATGTCTAACTGGACTGAGATAAGAGGCAGCCAAGATGACCTCTGCCCGCAGGCTTCTTTCTTTCATCCTGTGCAGCAGGCCTTTGCGGACTCGGTGTAAACTCTTGAAATTTTAATCTCTGAGAAAATACGTGGGAAATGTTTCATGTACGAATCACATGGCTGAAAGAGAATAAATACTGTACACATCTCAAGCGAAAGAACGGTACATTAAAATTAAGTTTGGTTCAATAAAGCGTATAAATGCGACTGCATCACAAGTTGCTGAGTAACGACGGGGGAGGCATGTACATTGTTGAGGGCTTATGAGGAGGGTATTGTGATTAGGTTCAAATTCCTTTTTATAAAGTGGATATTCTGTACTTGTGATCTTAATGAAGTATACTATTGCACATACGTGGCTAAAAGTATTAACCATGATGCTTTAGATTTCTCTAGCACCTTTCACCCAAAAGTAATAATTCATTCATTTTTAGAAACCGCTTAATCCTATACACCTTAAAGATGCTTTTGTGTATTTGTGCGCCTGTGAGACGGCACCGCCATTTAGTGGCGAACAGCGGTTGTTGTTATACGGTGGTATGGTGCTTAGTGCATTGTACTATCGGTACTGATTCCTGATTACGGGTGACATCGGCAAGCAATGTCAGAACCTGTAATAGGCCTCCCTTGGGTTAACTCGGTAATAAATAAATAAATAACTGACATTGCATGTAAGCATTCGCAACGGGGGAGACAAAGGCGGATGCGAGGCTGGCTGTACCACCACCACCTTGAGCGCCTCAATAATAATAATAATAATTTTATATTTATAACGCACACTTATTCAATGTCAAGGGTAATTAATTCGACGAGAGAACGACTCAGAGGCGCGAGGAAAAGTGCATAGAGGCGGAGGAGGCAGCCAGGCGGTTTGCCGGCGCCATATTGCCACACACTGCTTCCAATATATTATGATGTTATCGGCCAACTCGAAGGACTTGGCCCTAAAAGTCGATCAGTGATTGCATGGGTGATCGTTGGCTTTGTGTGTGATCGCAGGAGGTGAGTGAGGCATCATGAGCGGTGTCGGGGAGGGGGCGGCCGAGCCAGGCCCTGCCGAGTCCCGCAAGCGCAAGCTCTCCGGCTCTGAGCCAATCGGGCCCAGGTATGTGCGGACACACACACACACACAGCTCTTTTGTCAGTCCACTGCTGGACCAGGGGTCTTTCCACGCTGCGCAGGTCGCCATAGTTGTTTTCCCACGCTTCGCCATGCCGATCACCGATGCTTGGGGAAAGCGGGGAAGCGGTAGACTCGGAAACATAAAAGTGTACGATCCAGCAATTTATTTTGCTGCACTGCCCTTTTCTACCCACCACGTAGCCCAAATATACCAGCTTCAGCTGACCTCCAGATACAATGCATGAATCGAATATTTTGCTTGTTGCCGTTTGCTGTGGGGGTTTTTTGTCTCACACGTAGTTAATGGTGTGCCATTTTGTATCTGCAAACTGGTACGGGTAACCATTGAGACAAAAAAGTCTGAATGCATTCAAGGAATTGAGCAAAGCCATCGTCCCACGCATTTTGCTGCACTGTGCTTACCCGGTGCTAGCAGCAGCGGCAGACATTGCGGCAACGATCACTGGAGGGTTTCTGTTTCTTATTAGAAATGAAGAAAAAAAACAAGTGTCAGTTTTTTTTGTTGTTGAATGGTTGCAGTTGGAGTAAAAACATTTTGCCTCAAAGAAACAGCCACCGGCTAGCGTTAAACAATTCCTTATTTTATTTAAACCACTTCAACTTTAGTTGTGTTTATTTCCGACTACTGCACGGTAATCTATTTCTGAAAATGTCAATGGGCATTCAATTTGTATAAATTTGGGAAGAGAGTCTGTATGTGTGTGTGGTTGTTCTAGCCAAGTAGTAATGGAGTGGAACCCCCGTGCCAATACTGAAGAGTCTTTTAGTGTTGTTCTTTTTGTTTGGCCTATGAATTGCATAACATGAGGAAACAAAATGAATCAAGTGTCCCCATGCGTAAACAAGTGTAGAGCAGCACGCTACTGCCCTGAGCCAGTGATGGAAACTCCACAGTCCTATGGTAGAATGTGCCAATTTATCCCCAGGCCAACCACTGGCGACTTCCATCAAAGTGCTACATCGTGTATCAAACAAGAAGGGACGATGGGCTGGGATATGAACTCGCGAATTTCTAATTGTGGGTTGAGCACTTTCGCACCACTATCCAATGAAAGGAAAATAATGAATAACGTTTTTGTCCAACTCTACGACTTTACAAATGGTTCCCTACACAGTCTTGGTCACGTGCTTAATTGACCATACTTCACCACACTGGTCAATGCGAGTTGGTAGAGGGGCTCACCTAAGACCAGCACCGATATCACTTGCATCATTGGTCCCATCAACTCTGTGTCCTGGAATCAAATATAGGTTGCCGGATTTACAACGAAGTGCTCTCACCATCACGCCACTGTTGAACCCCACCATCCATCGAGTGTATTACTTATAAAATCCAATCTCGCCCACACAGCTGTTTCGAGACTCATTATGGCGACTGTGCGTCTACATACGTCAGCATCTGCATCATGTGAACATTGTCAGCGTCGTGTCGTCCTGCTCGTGTTCCTCTTTTCTCCTCACACCCCGGCAATTCTGAGCCGTGCTGCTGAAACTGTGTCAAGTCGGTCGGCGTGTGTCACGATTCACCCGGTTTGTTTTTACACTGCAGGAGGCGAGCTTTGCCGCCGACGTAAGACGCAACGAACGAGTCGAGATGCATGTAGATGACGCGGTGACGTTGTGTCCTCAGTGTACTGACTGGTGTCAAACGCGTTGAACGCATCATTAATCCCGTCTCTGGGCCTGTGGTCCCGGGCCGGACTCGGATATCTTATGAGGCCAGTGTGGCACGTTTTAGTTCCGACTTGGCATGGAAAAGAGCCAATGGAAAACCACCCGTATCAGGCCCATTGCTTGGCTGTGCTCAGATGTGCTAGCTAAAAAACCCTCACTATTTAGCCAATTACATCTTAATATACAGACTGACGAATGTTTGCGTGGCCTTACCGCGTGGTTGCCTTCCCCTCTTCCTCTCTGCAGTTGTTCACGCCTCTTATTAATTCTATCTCTCCCTTTTCAAGAATGACAGAATACTGTGTGCATTATTAAAGAAGGGGTAGAAACATACATACCATCGTGTATCTCCCACCCCACCGCCCCTCCCTCTGTCCCCCCCCCCGTCGCGATCTGTTGCCGCCATCACAGTGCGAAGTGCACACCGGAGCGACAATGGCGCGAACAGGAGAACAAGTACATCGAGGAGCTGGCCGAGCTCATCTCAGCCAACATCAGCGACATCGACAGCCTTAACGTGAAGCCCGACAAGTGCGCTATCCTGCGCGAGACGGTCAACCAGATTCGCCAGATCAAGAGGCACGAGCAAGGTAAACTTGCTCACCCGCCCTGTCGTTGCTCGTGCCTTCCGGTCGTAAAGGCAGCTGCTGCTCTGCTGCACTGTTAATTGTGTGTTTACATTCAAAGTGTCTCCCTGCTCAAAACGACCATACGGTTGTGTTCTTCTCTGTTTACACCAACGGAAAAGCTCATTGGGCTGAAATTGGTTGGTTTTAATGGCAGGAAAGTTGTTTAAGCATAGGTCATGTCTCCGTTTAAACGTGCCTAGGGCAATGGTTTTCTCAGTCAGTGGCTCCAAGTCAGTGGTATATTCTGCTTGCATCTTACAATAACCACTGTGAGAATTGCTTTCCAGAAAGAACAGCTATGAATAGCATTTCTTACACATTGCAATTCTTATGCAATAGAGAGAGCTCTAGCGGCCTCTCTAACATGGTGTTTTCCCTGCTATGCCATGCTGGCCAGATATTTTAAAAGAGGTAGGAATACCCACACTTTAGCTCACCACACGTGACCTGCTGATCGACTTACTCGTGGAACTATACTGCTGGATTGACACAAGGGGGGGGGGGTGTGTGGGAGTTTTAAGAAAATGTGTGTGTGCATTGTTTCAACGGCCACACCAAACCGGTGACCACTGGAGTGTAGTGCGCTTTTACATCGTAGCAGCGTCCCCACGGCAGCGAAATGACAGTAGCTTGGCCTAACGACACTATGTCAGGAGCATAGCAGTGTCTGCTAGTAACATGTTGCGAAGGTAGGTTTTCATAAATATTTTCTACGTGTGACCCTCATACATGAAACAGATTTACCTTCTGACAGAATTCTTATTGCCTGTTTTAAGAGATCATGCTGCTCTTCAAGGCTTGGTACCAGCAGCATGCTCTTTCCTTTTGCGGCAAAACTGGTCGATGTTTTTTTGGCAGGGCTGGTGGTGGTGGTGACGCATGCTTGTAATCCGCCAAATTGGAGGCGGGGCTGGTGTTTCACGCAGAGATGAGCCGCCAAACTATGGGGTTACAGGGTGTCTGCTAAATAGCAGTACAGCAAGTGTGTTGATGACCAGTCTATACTGATGTGTGTTTCTTGCTGGGAACACAAGATGCCAGTTACTAAAGAGTACACTTTTACCGCAATTAACTTTGTTGTTTGTACGCTATTGTATTGATGTTACAATTAACTGAAAACACAGGCTACTGCATTGGCGGAATTGCACAAAAAAAATGTAATAAACACTCGCGTTGAAAGGATTCACCCCTTCCAGCAATATGATGATTTGTTGCAAATCACCGTTGCAATTAAATATTCAATGTTATACATATTTTGTTTTACTTTTTGATTAATTATATTGGCCTTGTTGGCTGCAATGGTGATGTGAACCCATTAGATCACAACACACATTAAAAAAACATCTATGCTTAAACACACTAGCAGAAAAATTAAGAGTTGCAACATTTGTGACAATGGCCTTTTACTCTTTGTTCTGAGTCAAGTTTATGATCTAAAATGTTAACTTATTATGTTGTATATTTGTAGCAATAAGGCAGTGTTGTGGTGGGGCTACATTGTGGGCCGCAGAGGACAGTTTTGCTAAATCCATTTGAGTAGTGTACTTAAATACTGTACTCTCATGTCTGTGCTTGCTGCCTTCACAAACCAGCACTGACCAGCATGGTGAACTACAGGCATCATCCCACCTGACCTGCATGGAGTGGGGAGGCTCAGTTTTTTTTATACACTACAGTATTGGCTTAAATCTAATGAGCCCTGTGTTTAATCTATGAACAAGAATGTTAAGCTATTTGCAATCGAAAGGGGTTTCCAGTGGACAGGTTTTGAACAGTAATATTAATAGTACTGCTGGCTGAAAGCCCCCCTATGCATTACGGAAATGGGTGTTTGACCATACTTCACCTTGGTGGTCATTGTGCATTGGTGATTTGGGGGAGCCCATGACCGGTTGAGATATCACTCGCCACAGATGTTAGCCATGGCTAGGAATAGAACTCGGGTAGCCAGGTTCATAATGCAGCGCACTAACAACTGCGTCATTGCTCCATCACAAAACCTCCACGTTAGTCTTTTTATAACAGTTTCAGGCATGATGGTTGCTCTTCAGAGCTGTTCTTAAATCGAGCCGTGAAAACCTACATCAATACGCGTCAGGAATATTCATGATACAGTACATTTCACTGGCAGTTTTTCTCAACTGAGGACATCTTCTCAGCTCGACTCAGCGTATTTTCAGTAAAGGCCGAGATGTGTGTCAATGGCCAGAGTGAATGCCCCCCTTACTTCCTCCGCATCGCCCCTCTCCTTTTTCCTTTCCTTTTTCAGCTGTGTTTTTCTTACCCTATGGTCTGTCAGGTTCTAGGTGAACAGGCTTATTAACAGCACTTAACAACCATTGCTATATATACATGTGCCCCACTTTGTGCTTGATGATAATTGTGCATGGGATTTGGGTGTTTCTGTGCCAGCGCCTTGTCTATTTAAGCTGCTGGGTCACGTGACACTCTTGTTGAAGAGTGCTTCCGGCCGTTGTTTGTGGAAACGTGTTCACTCCCGTCAGGTCTGCAGCTGTGCTGGGTTGGCCACATGCGCACACGTGTACACACTCGTGCTGCTGGGCAGTTTGTGCGCCACACTACAAAGTAAACGCTGACGTCAGTCGCGATGGTTGAATTTGTAAAGGACGCTCGGTCGCTCGTGGGAAATCGAACGGTCGTGCAGCCACTGACGGCATGAGAGCATAAGATAAGGATGGCCAAGTTACACTCGAATAGGTTTATTGCCTATCCTGGTTTTCCCCAGGATCGTCCCCTTGTCAAGGTAGTTGTGCTGGAAAATCTGTGTTAGTCCTGCCCAAGACATGTTTGTCAATTGCGTTGTAATAATAATAAGACTCCACCACCCAAGACAATGCATTTCCATGTGGTTCTCCCCATTTTTCCCCGTTTCTAATATTGTGAGTTATTCGTCCCATGATATGATATGTCCCAGTTTGTCAATATATTGTTTGTGTTGGTTAGTTTGAACTTTTGCTGTATCGCAGGAATCCTGCCTCCAGAGCTGGCAAGTTCACCGGGTATTTTCTGCTGTTATTAGAAACATCTATATGTCTATCTTCAGGAAAGACTCCTGAATAGTCATCGGTGCAGCAAAGTGCAATGGGCCTTGCCGCCAGTGCGATGATTGCTGTGGGCAAACAGCTGGAGCAGGCATGGATGTGTGCACTGTTAAAGATCACAACTTGTATTTACGAACCGTCTAAATATGACCCTGTCTCAAAAATCTCCACTCTCACATGGGAAGATGTGATTGTGGTCAGGTAGAGGGGAGAGCATATTTATTTTATGTCTTTACCAGTTAGGGTTCCGCTCAACCTACAAGTTTGTGATTTTCAAGGTTATGTTTCCTGTTTATATAAATGTACCTGTTAAACGGAAACACTGCACGTTTGAAGAGAATCCCTCAATGTTCACTGGTTGCTCAGCAGAGTTTACATTTTTTTAACACTCAATCCACATAGTCATAGTGTGTAGGCCTATATAAGTAGCCAAGAAAAGTGAATTGTGAACAACCTGTAACCATTAACAGATTAAAGTGACATTCTAAGCAGTTGACTTTTACACCAAAAGCAACAAATTGAGTGGGTGTGAGCCAAGAAACCTGAAACTTCCCTTCTGCATGGGCATGTTGAGTGGCACCATAGCGTACCAATGCTCTTGCTGTGAGGGTCACTGCTGTGTAACCTTGTGTCTAATGGGGTTGAGACAGCATTAAACACGCAAAGCAATAGTTACATAATAGGGACAAGTTTCGAATGAAAGTTTTTGGCTTTTGGAGATATTTAGACCTCATTTTGAATTTCCAGATTTAAAGCTATTATACTGTAATAACTTTCATTTCTTACATATTACATGTAATACTTTTAATGATATCAAACATTAATAATTGCATTTTAACATAAAGCTTTGTCATTAAAACATGAATTGAATATGGATAATTCCCATGTTTGAATAACAGCATGAACATTGGCGGGAAATAACATGGACGTTTTGTCATGAAAGTGACATCACTTTCAGTCATATAATATTTTTAGAAATTTTTTTTTATTGTATTATCTAGGCCAGATCTTTTTTTAATTACGTTTGAAAATTGGGAATACATCTCCAATATATATATGAGCGCGCGGTGCCTAATGAACGCAGCGTTTGTTCTCATTGCGGTGACTTGGCGGCCAGCTGGTGCCTAATCGTAGGTGGATACCTAAAATGGCTCCAGCTGGAAATGGCCAAAAAACACACCGCCTACAATATAGAAACTATCACTCCCACTGGGCAGCTCTTTTGAGATCGCATAGGCTCACAGCAAAATCAGACTGGAGATTATATATGCAAATTACAGCACGGTGCCTTTATTTGACCACCTGCTGTAGAGCCGGTCCCACTTGCGCTAAGCCACAGTATGTGGGGAATTACGAGCACACACACACACCTCCTAGCTTCCTGCCAACTAATCTTGTGGCGTCGTGTGCGAGCCGCACTGAGGATATTACGATTGGGTGGAAGGTCGTTGGGTGGCTAAATGGTGGAGTGAGCAGCTTGCAATCAAAAGATTGCGAGTTCAAATCCCGGTTAGGGGTTGACTCAGCCTGTCATCTTTCTGGGGTCGATAAAATAGGTACTGCTTTGTGGCCAGGTCGACAGTGGTCGCTCTGTGGCAATCATACAATGCTATAACGATATGCAATGTTCCCCATGTACTTGCCTTAGCCACTATGCAACCCAGACAATTGCAGGGTGCCGTCCCACGGGTGTTGGGNNNGGGGGGGTCGATGGCAGATCATTTGGCCAAGCGACGACGTTCATGTCAGTGATTTTTAATTGGTGTGGGGGGGGGGGGCCTCATCGTTACACATTTTGCCAGGAGCCCCAGAATCACTAAGACTGTCCCTGTCTCCACCGACCCAGGGCTGGAAACAGGAGGTGAGCACCGCCTGAATGCTCATTTCAGGTGGATGTAAAAGCACACACCTGGGACTCACAGCATTAATTGCCGTGCGCGATTGCCATCATTGAGGCGATTCCCATTGCCACGTTATTCAGGTACATGTTGTGGTGATCAGAGTTATGCCGCTACCGCTGCTCACATGGTCCCTTCCAAGTTTGATTAATATCTGCTCCATTCCGCCACCTGCGTCTGTCAGTCCTTCTCAAATTAGCTCGGCCGTTTGTTCTGGTTTGACCTCGGTGGCATAATGTAGTGGGCTCGGTGGCTGGGTTCGTTGTGCGGGGCCTGCCAAGTAATTCTCTCAGTGTCTGCACAGCGGCTGCATTAGCACGCACGCACGCACGCACAACGCCGGAGTGCTTTGTGCACTCCCCCTCTTCCAGAAGCTCTCTCTGTTGATTTTAAAGCCATGCGGAGACAGTGGGACAGCGGCAATGCATTTTTGGTGTTTGTGTTCTTGCTGGGAGTGTTTATGGATAAGTTAAAATATAACTTTTGTTCCCTGTTCATCTCTGCCTACTCAGCCTGCTTGTTTATTATCTAACCAGTCATGATGACAATTGATTGGCATCATTGTTTTTAATGTTGTGGATATTAACACTGAATTTACAAGTGAGTGTAGATGTAGGGTCGTGTTTCTAATAAGACTTGATAATCTTATGTCGGTTTTGCTCGAGGCGCTTGTTATGTTTTTTTACTATTGTGTCATTTTTTTAAACCGTTGCTATTCGAATCCAATGTTGCACTTGCCTTGTCGCTATTACCGGACGAGTGAAGCAAAGTAGGCAACCTAAACCCCACATTCAAACCCTGGGCTTCTGACAAGCACGGATTTCGTAGTAAGCAAGAATGTAAATCTGCGTGTAGATTGGTCGTAGATTAAATCGCGTGAGCTTTTAGCGGCCTTGCTCCGACCTCTTGTTTTTGAGGACCTAGCTTCACCCTGCGTGACCACATGGTGCACTTAGACACTGCTTCGCGCTCACATGCACAGGTACATAGAGATGCATTAAACAATTAACACGGCCTTGTATTTCCTGTCGATTCGGGTTTTAGTTATTCAGTTATAAGGAGTAATTAGCAAAAAGGTTTGTGCAATTTCAAGGAAATGTATTTGTCTTGTACAGTATCCACAACGCAAGGTATCTGAAACCAGTGTAACTAACACAGTACAATTTCAGAAATATCTAAGCTAATAAAACAAAGTAGCATTGTTCATTGAAATGCCGTGTTATTAGATTATTTATTGATTTAAACCTTTTTCCGTGACTGAGATTGACATTTAATTTGATTAGATATTGCAGCGCAGAACATGCAGCGGTGGAGCAGGGGCACGCTGTTTTATTAACCTTACCCGTGTTTCCCCAGCAAATTGTGAGAGGGGCATATCCATGCATGAGGCCTTGCTGGGCCCAAATCAGCCCACAAGTAACCACTGGGTTTGCAGTGAAAATTTTACAGAATCACCAGCAGGTACAATTCTAGAAATGAAGAGTTCCATGGGCATTGTCATAATCCGCCATGATTTTTCCACTTCTGGATGAAGGCCTCTTTGGCACCATCCCTCACTTCCTTGCAGTGCAACAAAACATCTTGCACCTGCACGTAGGCTGATTCCACCACTCTTGTCAGACTCCTTCTCAGGCGTGTTCTCTCCTTCGGTTGTCACTGTCGTCGGTCTAGATCGCCGGCCATCATCCCTTCAAGCGACATGTCCCCTCCCATCCCACTAGCGCAAAAGAACAGTTCTGAAGAGCAACCATCATTCTTAAATCCTTACAACTGAGTGTTACCCAAATGCAACCAGGCACACTACAGTCAGCCGGCAGGTCGCATGTGGTGGGGTAAAGTGTGGCTACCCCTACCTTTTACAAAACGCCTGTCCGGCCTGGATCAGAGACCAAATACCCCATAAAGGGGCCCTCAAGAGCTTTCTCTTGTCAAAGCCCTTCTGCCAGCAGTGGCGTGAGCAAGCAATTAATTGCATGGCTGCACGATTTGACCATCTATTATCAAAGCTTCCCGGTGTATTACAGTGATTATAATAACGTTTGCAATTGTAATTTTCTGGTATTATATAGAACGGTTACTTAATGGACATGGGCGTGGAATCCCGCCAGCAGATTTCTCTATAAAATCCCAATGCACATGGCGGAACTTGTCAAACCTGCTCGCTAAAAAATTCATAATGTCAGAGAGTGTTGCATGCACACACTGCTGCTGTATAAGGATCTCTTTCATTACCGTGAAGGCAGAGCCAGGGGGTTTCTTTACATTGTCCCTCAAGGCCCAATTTTATTTCACATCAACAAACTGCTGTGGACAACAAATGCTAATTTATCAACAAAAACAATGCAAATTTAGCAATTTGGCATAAACAGGTTTGTTTCTTTTTCAAATTACTTGGTCGAGTCTTGTGCTTAAGACATAGGAATCTGCATGTTTTATCTGATCTGTCTTGGGTGCTAGTTGTGTTTGGCAGAGCATTTGACTAACAAGTGGAAGGGTACGAGGTCAAATCCTGGTCAGGGTTCAACTCGACCTATCGTCCCTCTGAGATCTTGCACATAAATGCCACAAGATACCACCCAAATTGGAAGTCACCTCAATGCAGAGGCCTAACCTGTCAACCGTCTTCACAGCCCTGTGCTGTGGGCTTCTACAGCCCGTGTGGTCCACAGTGCAGTTTCACCGCCTGCACAATCAGTAGCTTTGCTACTGCCCCAATGCTTATTTGGATACGGGGACGCCGACTCATTATATAAATATTTTTAAGTGGAAACATGTAACCGAAGAGAACAAAATTATAATCGGTTTTGCCCAAAGACACAGTAGCATGTGTGGAACCAGCAACACACCCGGGAGAAGGCTGGGAGCGACAGCCAGGCTGCAGAGTTGCCGTGGTAGGAGTGCACGCGCTGCCAAGAGGGGCCGGGTGGCAGATGGTCTTAGAGCTCTGCCTCCCGTTGGCGTTACATCTGTTCCGTCTGTCCCTGTGCGTTCGAGTTCGTGAGAAGCGATGCGTGCCTTCTGATGTAGCTGCGCTTTTTTCAGCGTGGGCATTCGAGTTGATCCCCCAAGTGATGAGCTTGGACAGAAATGATAATATTGTGGTAAATCGTTGCCAAAAAAAGCAACAACCTCTTGGCTGAAGTGGGTCGGTTTTAACGGGAGGAGAGGTGTTTAAGCGACGGCCGAGTCAAGCATGCGTAGGACAGTGGTTGTTCCTGTTGATGGCCCTGAGCCAGCGCTGGATATTCCATATTACTCTGATTGGATTAGGCTATCCATAGGACAACCATTCTTCATTTCCTTCCGAATTAATTTCTTTGACCTCGGTGAGATGACTGGCTCAACCAACACTCGTCTACGATTATGATTAGAAAATGAGGAAACACTGGAAGTGAAGTTCTGTGCTATTGTGGTATGGTTTTACTAACTTGCGCATAGACTTCTTCTAATAATCCACTGCGGAATGAAGGGCTTCTCTTTATACTGAATACACATCGGGGAGCTATACAGCACTGCCACGGCAACCTACGCAATAGGATATTAGTAATTGCCTTAATGTCCTAATGGCATTTACAGTACCATTGTTTCATGTCGTGCCCGCTTGCTCGCACGCAAGCGGAAATGGCTGCGGAGCAACCTCCCACCTGCACAGGCAGCAGTGTCAAGTTCAAGATTATTTTGTTTAGCCAGGTGAGTATTCAAGAGACCGGGAAAGCCTCATTTGTAAGCATTATCCAGGTCACCAAATTACTAAAGCATAAAGTTAAACAAATGGCTGTCAGAGCATTTGCAAAAAAATATATATCGGGAAGAAAAAAAAAGCCCATTGCAGAAGCAAATGTTAAATACTGTTACAGATTAATCAATATTTGAATACATTTTCTTTAGCAAAGGTTGGTGCCGACAAATTACTTTTCAAAATATTCGTAGTAAAATGAATAATATTTTAGTGGCATGCTGGAAAAGTGGCAATATCCGTAGCTCACAGCAAGAAGTTCCTGGGTTTCTGCTTGGCGCATTTCTGTATTGAGTTTGTATGTTCTCCCCCTGTTCTGCCTGGGTTTCCTCCGGATTCACCGGTTTCCTCCTCCCTTTGTAAAAAATACAAGATATACACTTTAACCGGTATAAGCCAAACATCCTAACGCTGAAAAATTACCTGCAAATTACTCCACTTGGATCACACATCGCTCTCAACATCGCTCTCCACTGCAAACATTTGGTAGCCCCCTCCTGAAACAAGAATCTTGCCCATCACTGTGGCGTTTTCTTGCAAATAAATAAATAAATAATAAGTTCCTAAATTCCTCGAGAGTCAACCCACTGACATTTAGCCTCCACTGGCCGTGATTGAGTGATTGGTTTATCTTGTAAGATGGTTAACAAATTAATGAATTGGGAATTGCTCAGATAACTGTGAACAATCATTGCATGGTGTTATAGTAATGTAGATTAAAACAGCCATGCCAGTGGTCAAATTTCCGGGTTATGAACCTGGGAACCTGAATTTTGGTTTCTGGTGACGGCCGATGTCAGTAGAGAATGATAACTTTAGTGGTGGGTGATATCGGAACTGGTCCTGCGCTCCTCCCTCTCTCACCAACCCACACTGACCGGCATAGTGACGGATGACAGAACAACCATCACAATCCACGTGGCGTGGAGAAGCCTAATCCACCAGTGGATTAATTTCCATCGGACTTTCTAATTACTTTGCTATGTTGTTTAACATTCAACTTATCCGATGGCTCCTTTACATATTGTGCACACATAACACATAAGAAACACTGACATTAGATGTCGTTACTTGATTATTATTATTTCTCATTTATTTTACTTAAATAAAGGCAAATCATTACCATAGGTTTTTGGGGTCATTTCAGAAAAGCAGTACGGCTATTGTAAAATTGAATTTGAAAAGAGCATTTGATCTTTTTCCCCACAAATGTAGCCTATGCCCAAATCACCTGGAATGCTTTCCCAACCTCTTCAATTCTCAGAAGTGGAGATTGAGCCTGCATATTGCTTGGGTATGTGGCCACAATGCATTCCAGGTTATCGTAGGAAGCCCAGGGGCTGTTGTTGTGGTAGTTAGAAAGCAGAGAGCAGTGAAATACAGTCCACTGTTGAACTGCGCCTCTATGCCGCCATGACGCCATGACGTATATGCTCTTCACTTTTAGCAGTCCTCGCTGCCCAACGTAGTGATGTATGGTCAAATAACTGTGGTGACCCACATGATCTGAAGAGGCCCCTCATTTTCAGTAGTGCTCCCAGCCATGAGTGACCAACCTGTTGTTTCCTGTTTGTTTACACTGAAAAGTATTTGCACGTTGAATCCTCTGTTGAAATATTAACTCTGTTATCTGTAGATGCTGTTAATGCTTCACCAGCCCTAACTGTTATGTAACGTTTTAGTTACTGTCGATTCTGTCTCTGAATGTTTTGATTTCTTCCTGTCTAAAGGCACCAGTTGCCAATGTGGAACAGAAGCCTTGGTGTCTTCCACTGACCCACATAGGCGGCTTCGTTGTAGAAACTATAAACACCTCTTAGTTGCTGAGGCCTAACAAAGACCACCGCAGACACCAGCTACTGTGGTCATTGTGTTTGTGGTCACGGTTGAAGATTCTCTGGAAGGTGGACCCTTAAGGTCACTTTAATTGGCAAAGCTCGGGACAAAGTAACCAGTAAAACAGGGCGGACAGTGGCAGAGATAGGGGATTCATGCAATGGTGTCTGTTTAAAGACTTTTCTTATCTCGTTTGACCTTTAAATACACTCTTTGCATACAGTATTCTCAAATGTTCCAAAGTTGGCCTCAGGTTGTCGAAGACCCACCAATGGTTGGTGTTTGCGGGCACACAGTTCAGATGCGCTGTGTGAGACGCATCCCGGCCGCCCGGCGCTGCTCGACAGCTGACATTGTTTACATGCTGAGATGTTGGCGAGTCTTGCGGTGGCAGTGTGTGCCAGCTGTCACCTCCAGTTGAGTGGCTGCCCTCCAGGGAGGCTCAGGGAGATAATGCACGTGTCTGGGCGCTCAGCCGGCACCGCCCCGGTATCTCTCGGCTTCGCATTTCGCGTTGCGGCCGCCCGTGAGTAAAGCCGCTTCTCAGCTGCGGCGAGTCGATGGTTCTTAGACCCCAGCCCCAGGCGCCAATGACTGCATAAAGGTGCGCGTGATATCAAATGTGGCTTTTCACTCGATTTGGAATATTATGGCTATGCTTATTTGATAGACAGGTGTTTATTATTCCAGCCGAAAAATACCGAGTGAGCTTGCAAGCTCTTCACAGGATCCCTGCGACACAACAAACACGCGAATTGATAATAAGCTTTGGCAGATAGAACGAGTCGCTTCCCGCATGACACTTCACGGAGCGGATGAGTGCGACGTTTATTGTGGATACAAGGCCTAGTTCAGTGACTGTCACAAGTAGTTCGGCGATGCTTTATATAGAAACCATTCTCCGGTACGAGCTTGTGCGCTGCTCGCCAGTAGCAAAATATGAATTTAACAAATGAAATTTTAAAAAGATAAAATAGGGCTCCCAAGAAGTGAGCAAACCTGGAAATAAAAGGTCTCCTATTATTAGTCAGGCAGGTTGTTAGTTGTGGCACGATTCTGTCTGCTTTGGTTTACACTCACACAGCTGGAGCGTACTGCAACAGTTAATTAGTAGGTTTGTGTGCAAACAGCTGCTGCAGTTAACGTACATTTAGAAGGGGATATTGTGTTTTTTGTGTTAAAAGCGAGCCAAGCGATTTTTTTAACACAATACATTTCTGATTTGTTATTTGTGCACAAAACCTCTTTAGTAAAGGTTGTGGAATGTTCAGTGTGCTCCGTGTACACGTCCTCTGTAGTTTTGAGGGACGTTCTTATACAGTGCACCAGAAGCAGGTATTGGGTCATGTACATAGAGGTTTCCTTCCAAGGTTAAACTGAGAATTTTAAAGTTAGTTTTAGCATCATGTTACATCATCCACTGAATGAAAATGTATTTTTTTATCTTTACGTAGGGTGGTTTGTACAATCTGTATTTATAGCATTTTGCCAATCCACTAAAAGATGTAGGCCTCCGCACTACACTGTGTCAAATGTGGGTTTTTTTTATAACTCTTTAACAGTTATTTGCCTGTGTTAATCTATTCCGGTCATTGTCGTGATGCAGGATCATAATTTTATTCGAAATGCAACTTTATATTTTACATTGTGGTGATTATTGTGGCCGCCAGTGGCTGGAGTGATCACGTGAGCGGATTACATACAACATGAATAAATCAAATTGCACTGCTTCTTAAACAAGCAATTACATGTGTGTTATTGCCAGCTTGTGAAATTTCTGAATCGATACATCATTGCTTGGTTAAAAAGGCAAGGCATCTCAACGCTCAAGTGAACATTGTCCGATTATAATGCACCTTGAGTGCCCTGAACTATCGATGGAACGTTCCGCGAACTTTCCGCGCACGTATGGCAGGAACATATATGCACAATACAACAACGGCTGTTGACTTCTGGCCTGGCAAGCCTCATTCCACCATCGATCCTGAAGGGAGGAATGGCTGATACAACCCTGACAGAGGCTGTTTTGAAAAATATGTTTTTATGTTTATTGCTGCTTATTTATTTTATTGATTAAAATTCTGCTTTCGGGAAATGCATTTAACATTGATAAGTAATGTATGGCCTGCAGACTAAATTACCCCCGGTATACCTGTGACGGACTGGCGTCGCATCCTGGGTTTAGCCCTGCCTTGTGTCTACGGGGATTGGCTCCGGCTCACCGCAACCCTGTACAGTGTACAGGGTTAAGCGGTTTCAGACAATGATGATGATAAAGTAACGAAAGGACGGTGTGCTCGGTGGAACATCATATTGTTGCCATTAGCCATGGTTTTATTGGAAATTCAACATTGCAGACATGCATGGCCTAAAGCGTGGCCCATCTTTATGCACATTGTGTTATTTGCGGTGATGGAACGAAGGAATGAGCTCATGTGCATGAGGTAGATGGATTGTTACGTCATGGGACCATGAGCGATGGCGACACCTTGGCGAGACCTTCAGCAATGTACTGATCATGGCTGATGGTGATGGTCATGTTGTATGTGAAGTACCGTATTTTGTGGTTAATAAGAAACATTTTTTATTCCACAAAGCATGAGTTGGGGGTGCGTCATATAACCCGGTAGCGGTAGCTATGTGACCGGATTTGTATTGCTTCATTGCCACTAAAAAAGCAGCTTGGGGTTCATTTCACTTTGCAGTGCCTCTTATAATCCAGAGAATACAGGAAAAGCACATATAACCTATCTGGGTCCACAGATTTGGATCCCAGTTGCATATGATCCACTCATGGCTTGTTCATACCTGCAACATTTACATATGCATAAGCCCGTTAATGTGTTATGATCTGCAATTATGAGTCCAGTACGGTATAATATGCATGTACAGTCTATATCCAGAACCTGTACGCAATGTGCCCAGTGTGTTTATAGATTATCTTGTGATGATGCAATAGGCGTTAGACTTTGAGGTCAGAACCCTTGGTCTATTAAGTTTGTAGCGCCACCACCAACACAAGGCAAGACCAACTTGTGTGCGGTACAATAGGACAGCGATTTTTGTAATGTGACGTACATTGACATCTCCACTCGTGCAGACTTGACCGACCTGTTTCTAACTGGATCCTTCTCACACACCGTGAACATGAAGAAAAGCCCCTCCCCAAGTCATGCCTCTGAGATATCACCTCTGGCCATCACCAGGAGGGCTTCTGTTTATTCAACTGTTTCATCTGTTCATTCTATTTAACATGTACGTTATGTTATGTTTGCTTTTTACTTTTGTGACCCAGCTCACTCGTGCAAATGGGACTCATCCTGGTCTCTTGAGGTATTACCTAGTTAAACAAAATAATCGTGAAACTTGATTTGAGCTCAAGATTTGACCCAAATATGTGTGTTCTATAACCTTCACTTAACCCACTTCTGCTTTCTGACAATGTACTCTGGGATATAGTTAGCAGTGGGAGGGGGGAGCGAACATTCATCCGAAATCCTAATACTTGAAAAACGTGTGTTGGACCAAAGTTATTTTATGAGACTGTATACAATGTAATATAGTTTGCGTTTATATAGGATTTATATAGAACTTTCTGTTCTTGAGGCTGGCCTTAAAAGGAGTAGAGTGCCGGCAGCATGGATGGATGTGGGAAGAGAGTTCCAGACTGGGGGTACAAAACGGGGATGAACAACATCCTACTGAGCGATGGTGGACTGACTGGAGGCTATAGATAGGAGGCCATGGTTGCTGAAGCAGAGAGTATGCAGTGGGCAGTCAAGTGAGCTGAGAGGGGGAAAGTAGGAGAGTGCATCAAAAGGAGTAGTTTGAGTAGAGAAGGGAGAGGAATTTGACTTCGAGGGACTGCCCCAAGATGGGAAGTTGATCGCTGAGTGGGCGTGCCACTGGGCTGGAGTAGGAAGGCATGAGCAGCTAGGTCCCATGAGGTTTGTGACTGAAACATTTAGCATGTGGCAGTACTCACATACACAGATGTGGCCTGATGGCCAAAATTTAACACTGACTTCCTTGAAAGTTAGAGGTTTTTTTTTTATTGGGGAAGGTTTTTAATTTCACTCCAAGCGTCATGCACGCTTAAACAGGAACCCTTGTTTGCGGCAGATTTTAGTTTATAGGAAAATGGCTAAGGGCATTAGTTTAAGAAACACAAGCCGAGTGATTGTTATTTTTAATGCAGTAGGCATTGTGTTACGTCTCCGAATGTTGTTTGGTAGTTATTGTTTTACAATGGCACCTTTGCCTGTAATAATTCACAACTGCCTGCGTGTCGTGGCATGCCAACGATGACATGACCACAACGGGAAAATAGCAGCGAATGTGTAGGTATAAATGAAATGCTACCGCAGTCCTTTTTGCTTTCACAAGCAACCGTGCCAGTGTGCGTAGTGTCTCAAAACAGTCACAAACAGCAGCAATACAGTACAGCAAAATTCCAAAATATGCGGTGATGTGGGGATTGGTTTTCACAGATCCGATAATCCACCACCAGGATTATATTTTTAAAATCCACACTAAAAACTTGTGGATTTTCCAGACTTTACAAACGTTTAGACCCGCGACTCCAAAAATATGTGCACATTTTATTGGTCGTGCTGCACGTGACTAAAAACTCACAAGAATTCATGAAAAATCTGCTGATGTTTACATTTTAAACAACCCAAAAAAAAACCCTTATCGCTGTCAGTTCATGTCGCACACTTCAAAGCACGATCTGTTTGACTCACTGGATTGTAGTTTTTCTCTTTTAACATCTAGGCATTGTAGGCTTTGACGACCAATATTACACATAATAAAGTGTTATTTGGGTTAGGTCACGGTAAAGTAAATGTGTCATAAACCTAGCTTCACCCGACACCGCCAATCGGTAAGGTTTCTGTCACGTAAAAAAACGTGCAAATGTTTTACTACTTCAGCACACCAGTGTGTTAACCCCCCCCCCCCAACATTTACTATTCCAGAGGTTGTGGGTTCCGTTCTGGTGACAAAAACCTTACTAATTGGCTATGTTGGGTAGAGGTGGGTTTATAGCACGTTTACTTTTTTGTGACCAAATCCAAAAACTCTTTGTTATGCAGTTTGTCTTGGCAACTCCGCGTGTGTTCAACTACAACTCTGTGTCTGCATCCTTGAGTGTATCTCACCGCATCTGTGTTTCTCTGTATCTCTGCATGTCCCACCGAAACGCTGTTTGTCTCTATGCATCTCCGTGTGTCTCAGTGCATAAACAAAAAAACACATTTCCGTTGTGGTGCCTTGCACAATTTGTAGATTTTTGCAGATTCACTCCTGACTTATTACATTAAAATAAAATGCCAATACAAGCCGGAGGGGCAGATTATTTTTCATTCTAGTTCGCAATTAAGATCAACATGTTAATCAGACAAATTCTACTATATTTCAGCAAAGGCGTTTGTAAAGCTGGATTATTTTTATTTACGGTTGTCCTGAAATTAAAATGACCTATTATTGTAGCCTGGTATTGGAAGGGCACTGAGAATGTGGACAGACATTTTATTTACTCATTTACGATCCCCAATGGGCATCTCTAAAAACCAGCAAACACAAATTGCAAAATGTAACGCATGCTCAGGAAGTTCTCTGGGGGGAAGTTTTCCACTAAACGTCTGTCGCACTGCGAACATTTTAACAACGCTAGATTCAGTTTGTTTGCGTTGCACAGCAGAGTACATTCAGCCAAATTGCACAATAGTATGCTGCTGCCACATGGCTCTGGCTGGGTTGGGGGGGAGGTACAGTCGATCATAGCCATCGATTAACCAACATTACAGGCATCACTTACTAATTAGGCACACTGCAAGAGGAGTAGCGGCTTCCATGCTCGCACCGAATTGGTTGCAAACTAGCCTGCGTGTTGCAAGCTAGACTGTGGGTTGCAAGTTAGGCTATGCGCACCAGAATGTGTCCAGTAATCACATCTTTCCTCGTTCTTTTGTGTTACCTTAAGTTCGTTGTATTACCTTGTGATTTTATGTTTATCTTATCTTGGCTAGTTCGTACGTTTGTTCCATCACACGAATCCCACTTGCAGAGCTTGCAACTTCACTGGGGTTTTTCTGCTGTAATAATCACATCTCTCTATCTTTGGGGTTGTGGAAGTTTCTATAATGAGTACCACTTTTTTGCGAAGTAACATCAGTCTTGTACTCCGGATAGAAAACTATTACGATTTGCACTGCATCTAAATGCAAACATATCCCAGGACATCCTCCAGCAACAACAGCATGTTTATTTTACAGAGAAAATTAGCAGTAGGCCATCGTCAGAGGAGAAAAAAAAGGTGTTGACCCTGGAGTTGGACTTGAACGGGGGGGGGGGGCAGGGGGTGGACAGCACCGACTACAGGGGTTATAAACACTGCGCCTTGCTTGTTTGAGCATCATGACACACTATTACCGTGACCTTGAGTGAACAAACAGTGCCTAAAATGCATGAGCCAAACCTAATTGAACGTTGGCTGCAGTTGGCCGGCAGGGCAGGCACTTGCTTGTAGTGGCTTTGACTGTATCGCAGACATGGAACGGATCCGAGTGCCACGGGCGGTGCGGGCCACGCCAGTCATAGCGTGTTTGTGTGTCAACAGAGCACATGACCCCCGTCCTGCCCTACTATTGACCTCTAGGGACCCAGTTATGAGTGAAGCACTGCATTACACCTTGGCAGTCAAGCCACGGCAATTATGCCCGTCCGCGTGCTCCACATTCGTTAATTAAGGATATCTGTGCGCGGAGATGGGGGAGGGCATGGCAGCAGGATCGTATAAGAGACGCAAGCATTTACTGGGTTATTTAGGAGGATGTGTAGAAATGCAGCTGCTCATTTGCGGTACCGCCGCCTTGTTTTTTGTTGAGATCCCATAACAATGAACGTTTAAGCCGGGCTTAAATTTACATCAATCAAACATGAGCGGTGGGCGCTGATATTTGCGGCTCGCCGTGCCGCAGCATTGGGGTGGGCGTTGAAGCTCTAGAATCTTTGCGCTGTCCGTAACAGGGAGAGAGGGGCGGTATTTTTTGTGCCTGGCGGTGCGGGTGAGCGTTGGGGGGGGCGAGCGTGGTGAGCGAGCGGTTGCGGGTGGGGAGGTAGGGGATGCAATCCTATTTGTAATTTGGACTCGCGCACGTTCCGCCAGCATATGTTGCACGTGAGGAGGCAAAGCATGTGCAGTCAACTTTGTGTAAAATGGAGTCGTGGAGTAAGCGAGCCAGCTGCCGGGCCATATGGGCGCAGCAGAGTTGGGGTCGCTCGCCCGCGTCGGTGGGTCGTGTCCCCCAGCAGCGTTTGTGTTGTTTGCACGTGTGTGCAACGCACTCATGAACTTTAATTTACTTACAGAGGCTTAGGACGTTGATTATGTGGATGCTGCTGTGAGTGTAATGGTTCAAACACTCCTGGTGCGCCAGTTGAGGCAACGGTGCAAGTTTCTTAATTCCTCTGTCCACCGAGAAGTATAGATGGATACATGACAGTCGATCGGTAGGTCGCGTGTATTGGGGTCACGTGTGGGTGCTCCCACAACACCTCGGACGTCAGACTACTATGGAAGAGTAGACCAAATATCGTGTAGAAGGGCTCACTCGAGTTTCCTCTGATGGAGGCCTAATCCACCAGTAGTGTCATGAAAAAGTAATTGCAGGGCTCCACCTTTTCCTTAAATACATTTTTAAAAAACGGGAACTACAATTGCTGTCTGTTTCCAAGTTGTTTTTTTTAGACCCGTTGTTTATTTCTGATTGTATTTTTCTGCAGCTTGAACGTGCCCATTAAAAGCTTCCGTGTGTGTATAATAGCTCAAGCGTGTGCACATTCATTCGCAGACGTGTAATAGATACGCTCAATTACTGGAGTTAAGAGTAAAAATGTTTACTTGTTATATTCAGGAGTGGAGCAGAGGCGCAGTGTTTAGCATCATTATGAACCTGGTAACTTGAGTTCCATTCACTCCCATGGCGACTAACATCAATCGCAATTGATATCCAAACCAATCCTTTCACTAAGCCGCAGTGACCAGCATGGTGAAGTACTGTATGTCCATACAACCCCAATGGTGGACATGGAGTAGGGAGGTCTTCATCCAGTAGTGGACTGACAGTGACAAATATTTGCATGCAATGTGATCCGTGGTGCGTGACGACATTACGTCCTGCCTATAAAAACGTGCGCAGATTTTCACGAGTGTCCACTGACTTTCTGTTGAGCAGGAAAAGTTTCTAAGCTTGCTGAGCATTGCCTGTGCGTGGTCCCTGAACATTTCCAAACCATCACAGAGCTGGGAACCGTGTCTGAACCAAGCACAGAGGTCTCATCTTCATTGTCTTGTATCCCATTGTTCCTGAATCCCACCGATCACTGCATTATGTGCGCATATGCTTGCCCTTGCGCTCGTATTGCACTCATGCTAATGTGGTTGTATGTGTATGTGTGTGTTTGTGCTTGTGCTGTGTGACTGTGTCTCGTGTGCGTGTGTCTGCGTCGCGCACTCGTGTGTGTGTTGGCGTCTGCGCTGTGTGTGTGCGGGTGTCTCCTGTGTGTCGTGTACGTGTGTGTGTCCCGTGTGTGCGTGCGTTCCCGTGCACTGGAGCAGAGAAGGCGACGGCTCGCACTCCCGAGATCCAGCAGTCTGACGTGTCCTCCAGCAGGCAGACCCTCATCGACAAGGACTCCCTGGGGCCACTGCTTCTGGAGGTGCCTGACCCCACGCGGCTCTTGAGCTGATCCTAAATGGTTCAAGCCTTACTTTTGGAGACGTTTCACCAAGGACGCAATTAGATGAGAAAACATGGCAGCAGAGCTCTGTAACGTGGGAGTGGGAACGCGCGCGAATGTACTACCGCCACAGATGTGGAAACGTTACATCTGCTCGGGCAGGTTTCGATCTAGGTGGATCGTTACAACGTAGGACCAAGAGATGGTGGTGGTTTGGGCAGAGCCTTCATCCTGCAGTGGATCGATCATGACTGCCTGATGTTACTCAACATTGCACATGGGCTGCAAGACTGCGGAAACTTAGTTACCCGTGTCCCTGGAGTGCGGAGCATCATGGCTCCCATTCATTTTGAAATGTAGTCATGTTACAAGCCAAACTGTGATCGGCTGGATTGGGTCACATGGTCATCATGGCAACATGACACTGTATGCAGCTGCAAACATGGCTGGATCTTTTGTGCATATGGTGGGGTGGATATATTCGAAATGTAACAGACTAAATGTATATTTTTAATATAAATAAAAATTTTAGTTACTTTTTCATATTCTCCCATATACACATTTTCACTTTTAAAATGCCTTCATAGTTACTTTATGTGTAGACCATGTAGATGCCTTTACTTGCCTATATCCCCGACTGAGCTTTGTGGGCCAGGCTGCCATACAGCTGTATGTACAATAAATACTTTTCTTATTTTATTTCTATAAACTAACCTTTGTGAATGTGTACGATTACATGAGTGGTTCGAGTGTGAATGACTGCAAGCTTGTGCATTTGTGTACAGGCACTGGACGGGTTCTTCTTCGTGGTGAACCGTGAGGGCAACATCGTGTTTGTGTCCGAGAACGTGAAGAACTACCTGAAGTACAACCAGGATGAGCTGATGAACAAGAGCGTCTACAACATCCTGCACGTAGGCGACCACGCCAACTTCATTCGCAACCTCCTGCCCAAGTCGCTCGGTGAGATGGGATGAGATGGTTGAACTTTAGACTGCAACAGGTTGATCATCACGCCACTCCCCTACCGCCACCCCCCTCTTGGGCTAGGGTTGTGTCTTCTGTATTGTCAGTTCCAACGCTTTCTTATTTGCTTATGTCAAATGTCAGCATTTGACGCAACACGTGCTTTGCTCTCAGAGTATGATTGGGTCAGATGGTGCTGTGGCAGATTGCCCATTGACTTGCGATCCATAACGTGACATGGTCAAATCCCAACCAATAGTTGACTTGGGCATCATCACTCCAGGATTAATAAAATGAATACTGTTTGGTGGAAAGTCAGAATTTTGTCTTGCAATGGGGTTAAATTGGATCCTGCCACATTATCAGCAGCGGCTGTCTCTCCACTGATAGCGTTAGACACATGTTCTTCTTCCTTCACCTTCTTGCGATATCAATCGAGATCCACATTTCTATACTCCCAACCGATATAGCGATGTGGAATGTCCACCACTTGAGGTGAAGACCATCACGTGAGATGAGCACCACCCGGCACTTATTTGAGAATGGAAACACTTTGCCTTTTGACTTTCTGAATAAAAATGACAGCAATGGCTGGCCTACTACTGGCCACCTTTCCTCAGATGACTTGGGAAATGTCAACCTCAAACTTTCTAGGTGTGACCCTGTTTCACCCTCGTGTGGGTTGCATTTCCTTCCATTGTTCACGGACCTGTGTGACACCACATACCCTGCGGTTGCTGCGGTTGCTGCGGTTGCTGCGGTTGCTGTGTCTCCCGCATGGCACTCCTGGCCATAGTTGACGCGGGCAAACTTGGGCAGCGCATCGTCAAACTGGCGTGCGACTACTCTCGCTCAGTCTCTGCCCTACAAGCATCCCCCCCCACTGTGATGTCTTGTTTGCCACTGCAGAATAAACAATGTACTTCACACACGAGAAGTAGAACATTGTTTTATCGGGCAGGTTACAAATTCTAAATCCTTTTTTTGTAAAAACTACAGAGTCTTGCAGGCAGTGTAATTCGAAAGGCGGTTAATGTGCCATGGATGTTAAGTGGCTCGTCGGTAGGGTGGAGCCCAAGGCATGGTGACAATTTGGCTGCGTGCCTGGAGCTCGGAGAGTTGTGTGTGTGTGTGCAGGGCATGCTTGTCTGCGTGCTCATTTTGTCACATGTTTTGCCTTACACCTGACCATAGGCATGAAATTAAATTATAACAAGATAGACTTGTATTGGATTTTTTTAAATAGCATTAGTTCTGCTACTTTTCTGCCTGTCTGTCGACTTGTTGTCAGCTGCTTACGCTGTGAAGTGTGAATATGTTTGGTTAGGCGCAATGCTAATTGGCATTGCCATAATTTGCAGCAAAGCTTTACATTAATACTTTAACACAACATTTTACTTGTTGTTTTGTACTTGAACTTTGTACGAGGTTTACATTGTCATTGTTTTGCTACTCCCCTCTCAGTGAGTTTCATGTAAAATCTGTCCTTAAAATACACAGATGTGTTGCATCTGTCTGTCATTTTGGCAACGATGCATTGTGCTTTATGTAGGGTTATTCAAGATCCTGATGCTTGTTTTCAGAGGTTCTTAAGAAGGTGGAAACTGAGATTGCAAGCCTTGTGGACTAAGGCCTAATCTAGGCATTCAGAGACCTAATCAGTGATTCTGTCCACCCTTGTTGTTTGTGTTGAGATCTTTAACAGGGTTACTTGCCTCTTACATCATCCTTGGTGATAGTGAGCTTGCCTTGGAGGTCATTTGGCATCTTTTTGTTGCCTCTGGTACTATGTACTCACTCAAGTCAGTCGTCTGGCACACTCGGTATCTGTATAACAATACCAAACTGCGTATCTTTATGTTGCTTCACTTTAATTGTGAGTGATGCCTTGAAATCCGTTCAATGCTGCCCAGAGGAGGAAGCTCAGCTCCCATTATTACAAAGTGTCTCCAGAGGATCGTGGGGTGTCACCAGAGCCACTGTCAAGCTGGCTATTAGGTTTTAATCTAGGGGCACCAGTTGTAGCGCTGTGGGCATGTGGCCTATTTCCCTTCGATTGATCTCTCATGCAGGATTATTTTGGAAAGGATTAATCCTCAGTGGAGGAGCCCAAGGGGGCAGCCGCAACTCTCCTGGCTAAAGCAGATCGATCGTTGTTGTTGGCAAGAACTAGGGATTGGAAGAGTGCCTGCCTGTGAGCATCCCTGGAGGGGGAGGGGGGGCCTGTGAATAGAATCGGATGTGGTAATCCACATACTCTGCGTATGTGCCCATACTGTTTCTTAGTTTACTTTAATATGCCAGTTGCATGATGCTCTATCTATCATCATTATCAGCTGCGGTCAATCCACTGGCCTCCCAACGCAGTTGCTGCTTCTCACGATTCTCAGATGTAATCATCCAGCTAGGACCTGGAAACGAACTTATTTTATTGTTGATGGACAACCTCTCGGACACATTGCATTCCTAGGCTGCCACTCCATTATTACCTTGACCATCAGCCAGTCCATTACTTGCCGTGGTAAAGACCTCATTAACCACTTTCAGTTAAATGCCATTGTCCTTTAAAATAAATGTTTCACGTTATTCACAGACGATGCGTACAAAACGCCCTTGTAATGGGTGCGTGTGTGATGAAACGCGGTGTTCATTGTTTATAGTGTTGTTCATTACATTTGCAATGAGAGTGCATGAGTGTGCGCATCGCTTTGCAAGATGCGACACGGTAATTAGTGTAGACGGGGCACCCTGAGCAGAGCACATTAAATGTGGTGCCATGACTTTGCACGCCAGAACCGTTTATTATTTTCATCAGGGCACAGGCTCCATTCGACGGGTGTCCATGGGCATACGGCTTGTAACGACCTCTTTAGTTATTTACCATATATGCCAGTGCCATTGTAATAAACACCTTAAGGGTTAAACACACGTTACAAAATTTACGAGTCGGCCTGCCAAGTTCAGGGCCGCCGACTTAGCCTCGCCCACTTCACTTCTTTTATTTACGACGAAAACACTGGCGGGGTAGTGGTGTGTGGCTGCGCGTGCGAGATAGATAGATAGATGTTTATTATTACAGCAGAAAAATACCCAGTGAGCTTGAAAGCTCTTTACCGGGACTCCTGCGACACAACAAACACGCGAGTTGCTGACAATAATTAAAATATATACCATCCATCCATTTTCTAAACCGCTTGTCCTGGTGAGGGCCGTGGTAGCAGCAGTCCAAGGAGAGTGGACCAGACATCCCTTTCCTCAGCAACATAAATAACCAAACAATTAAATCAACCAAGAAATCGTGTTGTGCTTTCTCGACGGGAGTCGTGGCTTAAGTACCCGCCGCCGCGTGTGCGCGCGTTGTTTTCCTTCGGCAGTGAACGGCGTGCCGTGGCCCAGCGACAACACGCAGAGGAACAGTTGCACCTTCTCGTGCCGCATGCTTGTGCGGCCCCTCCATGACTCCGAGGTGGAGGCGGACGGGGCAGCCGGGGCAACCGGGGCAACTGGCGTGCCCGGGGCAGCTGGGTCGACTGGGGTGGGGCCCCGGGCCAGTGGGCCAGGGGCCTCCCAGGAAGAGCTGCAGAGATACGAGACCATGCAGTGCTTTGCTGTCACGCACCCTCGCGCCATCAAGGAGGAGGGAGAAGGTTCGTCTGCTCGGTAGTTGCCGTGGTCTAAGCTTACTTGCTACTTAAGGCTCAGTGGCATGAGCCATGTACCCTGGCTGAAATCCTTTAGATCTTTAGTCAAAGGTAAAACAAACAAAATAATTTTGAGAAACTCAATCACGTGGCAAAAGGCATTCTGCCTAACGAATGACCCATCTTCACTTACGACAGAGTGGTTCTCGTTTATTGACTGGGTTGTGGGCAGTGAAGATCAGTGCAGCAAAATCTATTGTTGTACTTCTATGCTCCTACATCTCTACTCCTTGCCTTCTCCAGCCTGCACTGACCAGTCTGTTAAATGATCGTCAAACAACCCCTATAACCAGGGCGCAAAGTAGGGAGGGCTTCTTTCAGCAGTAGATTGACGAAAAAGGCTGTACACATAAATCACACTAATACAGTATCCCTCAATCTGGGAAAAAGCCAGCATGATGGGATACTGCAAGGGTGGACCTTGAAGGTCGGGTGTCGACTTGACAACGACTACGGGAACCAGCGGAAGGAAGGAAACTATGGCGAGGTGTGGTGCCATCAACATCATTGTTCATGATGACCTCCTGACCTCGATCTACACATGATGGTAGAAGTGCATTGACAGTTTCAAGGATTGACAATGTACATGTACAATCTCAATTCACTGCCGGATAAGGGCCTCCCCATGCAGCATGTATCACACGGGTTATTCGGAGTGCAGTACAATACAACAACAAACATTGCTGCAGTACCCGCTGCTGACAACATAGCCCCGTAGGAGCCTACAGTACTTGTTTTTATGCACGGTGGTCCATAGTTTGGCGTCATACCTGCTGCTTATTATCTTCTGAGATCTGATGAGTTCAGGTGCATATTCTGGGTGATTTGGCCAAGAGAACTAACAAATACCATGGCCGAATAATGATTTTGTCAGGCACGCGCCTACTCACTCTGCTGAGACTAGAGGGACGTTTGTTGCATTCCTCGTAATGCCACCGGTGAGGCTGTGTGGCGCGGGAGGTGAACGTGTGCTGCGTGCGCATGCCCCCGTGTGCAGACCTGCAGTCCTGCCTCATCTGCGTGGCTCGCCCCATGCCCCGCTCTGAGTCGTTCTCCACGCGGCAGGACCCAACAGGTAGGTGACCCGTGCCCACACTCGACTCGGTTTTATTTCATTTTTCACGCACTAGCACGCACCGCCGCATAGTTTGGCGAGCCCGACGAAGTGTCAAATGAATTGGCCTTGACAAACGTAGATTTACACACAAGTACTTTAACATAGTTACAGTGAAGTATGATTAATTATGTAATTATAAATAGTTCAGTTTATCTCTGCTTGATGATTGGCTGTAGTGACATAAGTCGTTTGTACTGGATGGAGGGTGTATGTATTAGCCAATGTGGACTCGCACGGCGAACCCAAATATCCTCTTGGCATTGTAACGTTAGTTGTTCTTCCAAAGATATTTTAAAACCCGTCAATGGCTTGGTGACGCATTCAAGTGCTGATGTTTACATGAAAATTATTCTGCGAATATAACAAGCTGAGAACTTGTTAACAGAAGCAAGGCATAGGTGGCAGCAACACGGTCAAAAACACCGGCAATATTATAAATATCTTTTACATTTTATGATGACGCTTGTTTACCGAGGAAAGCCTCACTGAGTCTCAAGTCGCTTTTGCAGTTGGGTGCTGCAAAGTTTGCAATATAATAATTTGCAGGTACATTTTCAGCATTGCAAGGTTTGTCCAACACCATACGAGGGATCTTTGTAATTGTACAGGCAAAATCGTGGCGATCGACACGAGCAGCCTGCGAGCCTCGATGACCGTGGGCTGGGAGGACCTGGTGCGGAGATCCATCAAGGTGTTCTACCAGGCAGCTGAAACTAACATGTCCCTCGCACGCCGCCACCACCAGGAAGGTACGCACGCACACACGGAATGAACGCACACACTCCCACAATACACGTGCGCACGTGCACGCCAAAGGGGCTGTTACTGTGGTATTGCACAGCGACAAGCTAATGGGATGTCCTTGTGTATGTGTGTGTGCATATACACAGTGGGTAGCAATAGTGCCGTGGTTAGCACCCTGCGCTATGAGCCAGGCAACGCGCGTTCCATTTCTGCTCGTGGTCAGCACCAGAGATGATTGTCTGAACCCATCCCGGAGCCTCCCTTATGTCCACTCAGCATCATATGAGTTCCTGGTGTGATGTGTGAACATCAATACTTGAAAGACAAAGGCGGCTGGATGTGGTGCTGGCCACCCACCCCCACTCGTGTGCTGTGCCGGGCTTCATAGATACTCGTTAACAGCACTTGCCCCTAAGGTCTGCTAAGGCTATATGGGGATATTTTGTCTGGTGTGTATATCTACACATCCTGTGTAGGTTATATCGGATTGAGGATTTTTTTCCCATAATGCTGAAGGCTATAAAATATATAGTCCGCTCCGATTTACTTGAGATACAGGGGTGAAATCTACATTTTAGGTTTTAACTGTTACTTCCAATCCAAAAAGAACATGACAAGGTGGAGCTGTTTGTGTAATTAATTGTTTGCCGTGATTTTAATTGGTCTCTGCAAGTGCTACAATCAAAATGAGAAGGTTTCAAGTTCACTGTGCGGAAGACAACAATTGCAGGCGGATGGAAACACTGGACCCCACCATAGGAATGTGGTATTTTTACTACTGGCTCATGCAGCCAATGGAAGTGAGCGCTGCCTATCACTCATTTGAGCACGGAGAAACTTTAGACTTTGACTTGGGGTGGAGCTGTGACGTAGCGGTTTGCACACGGTGCAATGAACTCGCCGGCCTGAGTTCGATTCGCAACGACGGCTAACGTCTGAACTGGTCCTGGGCCCAACCCTTTACCAAGCCACACTGATCAGTTTGGTGAAGTCATCTTAATTTAAGAGATTTTTATTTTATTTTTATCTATAAAAAAATCTATACACACAACAGCAACTTATAACTGCTTTTTTTTACAAATAGATACAGTATATAGTTGGTGTAGGTTTTTACAGCTCATTGTATGAGATTTGCTTTCCAAAGCTGTTCTTTCTGGATCGTCGTGTTGAGCAATCCCCCATCCTTTGTGATGTGATGTTTCTCCTCCCATGTTGGAGGTATCCTCAGGCGTTCTGAGTTCTGAACTTAGAATGTCTGAAGATGGGAGGAAAAACATCATGAAGAAGATAAAGGGAGCGCTCCACACAGCTATCCAGAAAGAACAGCTTTGAAAAGCAATTCTGAAATACACAACAGTAAAATAAGGATCCACGATCCATTCGTTTTCTAATTCATAATCGGTTAACAACACCGTCATCTAGCAATGGATTAACTAAGGGTTGTGAATTGTTGTTAGAACAGTGAACCCTCAATTGTCCGTCGGCAGATTATCCAGGTTGCAGATTTGCTGTGCTTACGAAGATATAACTAAGATATTTTAACATACAAGCTGGTTTAATTGTTAGCGGCTTTTCACCGAGTATGCATGTCCTGTCTGGGAGAGGTCAACCCATGCCAAGAAACTTGACCCGGCATTGAACAACACCTGCCGCCTGATCACTGGCTGCTTGAAACCCACACACACAAACAACCTGTACCTCCTCGCTGGCATTGCCCCTGCTGATATCCGACGGGAAGTGGCCAGTCGAGTCGAGATGACAAAGGCTACTGGCGATGAACGCCACCTCCTTCATGGACGTCAACCCCCGGCCCAACGACTGAAGTCAAGAAGAAGCTTCCTCAGCCATGTGCAGCCCCTAACAACATCTCGAGGGGAAACCAGACTCCAGCTCTGGACGGAAAAGCTTGAGAGTGACCCTCCTGCAACTGGCATGGGAATCCCACCTGCTGAAGACTTCCCTCCTGGCTCAGATGCACCATGGATTCAGTGGAAGACACTCAACCGCCTGAGAACTAGAACGGGACGATCAAAAGATGCTTTGGTCAGATGGGGCTACAAGACCGGCCCAACCACCTGTGAATGTGGAGAAGCAGACCATACTATGGAACACTGCCTTGTCTGTGCTCTACTACCCAACCTCTGCAGCTCAAAAGACCTTGCGGAGTTCAATGAAAATGCAAGGGGCTGTGTAAGAAAATGGGAAACTGTAATTTAACATCGCGCTTCGAAGAATCGCAAAGAAGACCGCAAAAACTTGAGCAGCTAAACTATATTAAGTTACAATAAAAAACAAGATGGTGCTTTCTGGGTTTTCCCGCATTATAGAGAGGTAAGCAATAAATAAAGGTTATAGCCTCACGTACATGTGTTTTGCATTGATATCTGTGCCACCCCTTGTGGTTTTCTGCGGTTGTGCTGTGTAGCTCAGAAATGTGTTTTCACGCGGTACTACCCAAACCAAATGAGAGCGTTGGCTGTATTACTTGCAAACGAGCATGTATCCCCTCACCGTATGCTGTAATGACTGCCGTGCCCATATATTTGAGTCTTTGTCTGCTGTGCCACAGCTGTGTGATCTGTCTGAAGTTAGAGCGCGTCAACGAATCGTGACGATGTCGGAGGCTTTAGCCACGATGACACCGTGATGTTTTGTGCGCGCGCGCGCGTGGGTGCAGTGATGATGAAGGGCATGGCCACGAGTCCTCCGTACCGCTTCCAGCTGGCGGACAGCACCGTGGTGATCGCGCAGACCAAGAGCAAGCTCTATCGCAATAACGCCACCACGCAGCCGCACATGGTGCAGTCCATCCACAACGTCGTCAGGTTGGCTTGGCTTCCGCACTCCCCGCGTCCCGTACCACCCATACAGAGACGGAAGCAGTCGCACGTGCGTGGGAAAACCTACGGTCCGTAGGCCGGATCGGACCCTTGGCTTCATTCAATCCGGCCCCGCGGTGACTTGAGGCCTAACCACTTCCGTCGATGCAAGCATTTTTAGCCAGGCCAGTCGGGAAATAGAGGGGGAAATGTCAACCTAGCAATGCTTTGTTTTCAGTTTGTAGCCCTCTCAAGTCGCTTCTGTTGTTGTTAAGGACGATGAGTTGAGTCAGCTCCGAAAAGCGAGATTTGAATGCACAAGCTTTGAATGCACAACCTCTGCATCGTTAGATGAGCTCTTTGCCGCAGCACCGCCTGGGATATTGATAAACGTTGTGAATTGTGGATGATTGTGATGGGTGTAGAAGCATTTTCATATTCATAAGCATATGTTTAAATGTTTTATTTTTTTCTGTTTCAGAGAGAAGTCAATAATTGGCCAAGACGCAATTGCACAAACAGTTGGAGCTGGGAAACAAAACAACAGCAACGTCATGGTCAACAGCAGCCAGCACCAACACCTGCCAGGCCAACAGCCAATGTTGGCTGTTGGTGCTAGCCAGGAACAGCATCAACAGCAGCAGCAGCAGCAACAACAACAACAGCAGCATCAACAACAACAGCAGCATCAACAACAACAACAGCACCAACAACATCACCACCACCACCACCAGCATCAGCAGCAGCCACAGCAGCACCCGCAGCAACAACACCACCAGCCAGTAGGCAGCCAGGGCTACAGTCCATCTAATCCCACAGTCCATCCCACGGGCCAGCCTGGGTTTTGGCGAGCACCGGGCAGGTTCGGAGGGCCTAACGATGCCTTGATGGGCAGGAGCCCGTCTGCGGCGCAAGCAAACTCTGCGGGCCACCGTTTCAGCGGAATGAACGGCGGCGAGGGTGGCGTCGGCATGCCTGGTGCCGCGGGCAACCAGGGCGGCACGAACGCGAGCGTCGGCGGCAGCCCCGCCCGAAGCAGCCCCGGCACGATGGCGACGCAGGCCACGATGATGATGTCGCCGAGGCAGAGGTGCAGCCCCGGCTCAGCCAACCCCGCGCACACCAGCCCCCAGGGCTCGTTCGAGGCCCCGCGGATGCCGTTCTCTCCCGTCAGCGCCAGCTCCACGGGTGGCATGCGCTCGCCCCAGGCCATGGGGAACATGCGCTCGCCGCTGGGAGCCATGAACGCCGGCAGTCGGGGCGGTGCCAACGCCGCGCAGCCCGGCGGAACCGCGGACGCGTCGCCCGGCGGTTTCGGCATGGCCAAAATGTCGTCGCCCGGTCAGAGGAACGTCGGTCAGGCGTCGTCCGTGAGCACGCCGACGCAGCAGCCCATGCTGCGTAGCATAAAGGTGGAAGCCGCTCCCATGTGTCATGGGCAATCGGACACCATCCAGTCGGGACACGCGGATTCGCTCGGACAAATCGTGGGCGGCGGTTGCGGCGGTGGTGGCAAAAACAGCAACAGCGGCTGCTTGGGCAAGGATGGCCCCACAGCCGGCAGCGGTGACTCTAACGAGCCGGGAAGCACTTCAGTTGAGAGCAAAGGTAACATGAAACTGCTGCAGCTGCTGATTGGCGAAGGTGGCGACGGGGGTGGCTCGGAGCAGTCTGGAAGGGACCATTTGCACGGGAGCAGGGGGGAGCCCGTTAAGACGGAAGCCGGAGAGAACGGGATGCCGGCAAATCCTAGCTCGTCGGTGTCCTGCTCGACGGGAATGACCTCTCTGACGGAGAAACACAAGATCCTGCATAAGCTGCTGCAGGAGAGCGGCACGACTTTGGACGCTGATAAAATCATTGGAGAGGTGGTCGCCGCGGGGAAGACAGAAAACATGTCCACGTCACCGTCAGCGGCGGCGTCGTCATCGTCTTCCTCCTCTCTGCCGGGCCCGGTCGAAATCAAGCAAGAGGTGACGTCGGAAAAAGAATGCGGCGGAGAGAACGGGATGCCGAGCGTCAAGAAGGAGAAAGCCAGCCCCCAAAAGCGAGACAAGGACCACGTGTTACTGCGTTACCTGCTGGACAAGGAGGAGGGCGGCAAGGCACAGAAGGAGGGACAGGCGGGCGCAACGGTGAAGTTGGAGGAGCCGCACGTGGGAGGGTGTGGCGGCTCGCGATTGGCCGGTGCTGACACGTGCTCCGTGAGCAGCAGCAGCGCCACCAAAGCAGAGCCCGCGGAGAAAGAAAGAGTTGCGTTTCCTTTTTACAATTTCTCAGCGAGTCGCAAAAAACTGACGTGGAGCGAATAGCTGCAGTGTGAGGAATTGTAAATGCGTAATAAAGGATTAGGTTTGCACTGTGAGATGCAATTATGGTTTGCAGAGCCAGGCCAGTGGCGTAAATATGGAACTTTTTATTACGACACCATATTTGATTATATAGTAGTCAATGTGCTTTCCGGTTCTACCGTGTGTCGTTCAGTATGATGGTCATTGATTCGCAGCACGTCCTGGGAGCGCCAGACCTCATGCAAACAACGCATGGTACAACCCGAAAACATACAGTGCGACCGCAAAAACATTCACAACAATATGACCATCCGCTAACAAGCACTGGGTGTCTCTTATATCCATTTGGAGCGCTAACACGGTGTTTGCAAGCCTACATTCCCAGTCGCTTCCAATAACAACGACTGTTGACTTCCTCAAAAGTGACACTTATTTGATTTATCCTGGAGGGGTGAGAATGTGGCAGAGGCGGTCCCGGACAAGGATTTGAGCTTATGACCTGATGGCAAGTTCAGCATTTGGCCACAGCGTGATCCAGTTGCAGTCTGTCTTAATGACATGATTTTATGGGCGTTCACGTCGCGATCCCTGTCAGGTAGTACTTGGTATTGCCTGCGAATTCTACCAAACACTTCGAGGCCGAGCTGAAAGACAACGATGTCCAGAGGCTGACCATCGTGCTTCGAAGAATCACAAAGAATGGGCTTAATTCAAGTTGTAATACAACTTGTGATAAGTATACAATTGTTAGAGCCCTTTAGTTTTCGAGTTTATACCATCAAGTAAGCAAGTGTTAAAAGAACGTTGAATTCACACAAAAAATGGGTGCTGTCTCCTGCAGAATTCCACCAACGACTTTGACAACCTCGACAGCTTCCTACGGAGCCTGACATCCGACGCAGTTCGGGACGGGGCCGAGGGTCGTTCCCAGCCAGCTACCACTGCATCCACACCCACAATCCCAGCACCACCCATCTCCTTGTCCTCAACCGTGGCTGGGTTCGAGCCACCGCAGATGGGTGGCCATGGCGTCAACAGCGCTCAGACCAAGCCTCCGTCTGCTCCCCCCAACGGTACGGTGGGGAGAGAGGGTCACCATCCACGTGGAACGAACACGAAAACACGTTCTTGTGTCCACGTGTTGGTTTAGCGACACCGCATCGTTTTAAGTGTGCTGCCGTGGTGTAGTGGTTGGCATACGACATTGGGAAAGTTTCTTAAATCCCACCTCTGTCCACCGAGGAGAATGAATGTGTGCGCCACAGTTAGTTGATTGGAAGGTCACGTGTGTTATGTGCTCCGCCTTCTTACTAGACATCTGGCCAGAGTGGAATAGTCGGCTAACATACCATTTAGAGGGGCTCTCTAGATCTCCCTCTCCAATTGAGGCCCTTCTAGCAGAAGTGGCATGAAGGAGTAATGTGTGGGGCTGCACATTTACTTTAGAACACCTCTCTGCATTAATGTGACCTGAAATTCCTTGTGGCGTGTGCTTGAGAGTTGAATTCTGCTGCCAGGTTTCACACCCATAAAGACAGCGCTCGCATTAGAGCGCGAGGGGTGAGCGCGATGCCAAGGGGAAGGTACAATGCCAGCAGTGAAATCAACAGCGCACGATTTCTGAATCACAAACGTCGCTGCTTTATATTTAAATATTCTAACGCGGATGTTTTACGGACCGCTTACGCACGTGTGTGTGATCGATTTGTGGAGCGGTGCCCCAGTGGTTAGTGCGCTGGGCTACAAATCTGGCGACCCGAGTTTGAATCCCACTCACGGCCAACACCAGTGACGATTTTCTGATCCGGTCCTGGGCCTCCCCTAGGTCGACTCAACCTCAAATGAGTACCCAGTGCAGCGTGTAAGCATTGTCACTAGGGAGACAAAGGCAGCCGGGCGTGGTGCTGGTCACCCACCTCCTCGTGTGCCGTGTCGACCTTCATAGGTGCTCGCTAACGGCACTTGCCCCCCCCCTACAGTCTGTTAAATGAGGAGCACAGAAATCCGGGACAACCTCAGAGTAGAGTCACTGCTTCTTTGGGTTGAGAGGAGCCAGTTGAGGTGGTTCAGGCATCTGGTATGTTCGTTTTTTTTTTTATTACGTTTTCATTAAGTAACAAGTATTAGCCGTCGGTTTCTGCGAGTCATTTGCAGAACGACAGTAAACAACGCCGGGGTCTGAGAGAAACGGTGTTTCGATTCTCTGTATGTCCTGTACAGATGGTAGAGTTGACAAATAAAGTTGAATTGAATTGAATTGGTAAGGATGCCCCCTGGAAGGCTCCCCAAGGAAGTCTACCAGGCACGGCCCACTAGGCGGACACCTACAGGCCGACCCAGGACACGCTGGAGGGATTATATCCTTCTGCTGGCCTGGGAACGACTGGGAATCCCCCCAGGAAGAGCTGGAATCTATTTCTGAGGAAAGGCATGTCTGGTCCACTCTCCTTGGACTGCTGCCACCACGACCCTCACCAGGACAAGCGGTTTACAAAATAGGTGGATGATTGGGGGATCTTTGTCTTTGTCTTGATTCGTGCGATAAGATTTCGGCGCCATGCCGGGCTCGCCCGTGCCACGGCCGTCGTTTTCGCGCTCCGTGTCGATGGACCCTGCCGCCGTGGGAACGCGGTGCAGCCCCGGCGTCTACTCGCCGAGCCGCCGCGGCCCAAGCCCCTACCCGCCCGGGCTACGCTCGGTATCCGCCAGCCAGGCCTGCCAGCCCTGCCAGCCTGGGCAGCCCGGCGGAGCCAACTGCAAGGGCAGTCACGGCAACCTGCCCGCGCACCCGGGTATGTTTGGCGGCAGGCGTAGGACCGCGGTCACGAATGTGTGGAGACTTTGTTTACTGTCGGGTTGATCAGTAGGATACATTGTGCACAAGTGATAAAAAATATATATATTATAATAATTACACTCGCAGAGAGGACATAGCTCATTATAATTGCAGCTCCGGACTTGCTGACACGCGCTGGGAAATTTCACTTTGCTTCTAGCACCTCCCATACGGAAGCGTTGATAATCCACCCCGTATTGTTCTCAAAGCTCCTAGCACCTCATCCCCTTTGTGCGTCTTCCCAGCACTAAACCCTGGGACTTAACCTTGACTTCCAGTCCACAATGAGACACCGTCACTAAACCGTGCGTACGAGAGAAGCAGGTTGGGCGAGAGCTGTCTCAGAGCAGTGAAGATTAACAACACGCACCGATTAAAAACAAACAAACAAACTAGCAAACTAACAAACACGCGTCGGGTGTTATCCATTTGCCCGCACGGTGACCGCGGCGTGGCGTAACGCAATCCGCCTGCAGCTTGCATCATTGGGCGCGTAACCAGAACCCGCGGCTACACGGCACAGCGCATGCCGTTGATGCGGCTGCCTCCCCCACCTCCCCCCCCCTCACCCCGCTCAACTAAGCCTCTCACACAGGGGTGATGGTGGGAGGCATGCCGGGACCAGGCGGCGTGCCGGGAACGGGCATGGGAGTGCCGGCACGGCGCGCGAGCATGACGGAGGCGGAAGGCGGCTCGTGGGCGGCGCAGGTGTCGCCCGTGGCCGGCGTTGCGACCGGAGTGGCCATGCCGTCGTCCCCGGCCTCCGCCCCGTGCCCCGGCGCTACCTGCGGCCCCGTGGGCCTTCCCATGAAGTCGAGGGTTGGCGCGGTTGGGCGCCCGCCGCAGCAGCCCATGATGGGTGAGCGCCGCAATGATGCCCGCGTGTGAAGATGCGCATGGCATGCTTAATAATAAGCTGTCTTGATGTTATTGACATGCCACTCTCCACAGCCCTGTGCAGCGCTTTGTGACCCTCGGGTGAAAGGCTATTATTGTTATTAATATATATTTGTAACGTGCGCATATTCTCCGCGCGCGTTGCACCCGTTGATTCGGAGGCATGGAGCCTGGCTCAGTCGGTTTGTTGTGAGTCGGTGAAGAGGTGACTTTTTAATAGTTTTTTGAAGGTTGTGGGGTACTGTCTTAGGCGTAATAGATGTGGCAGGCTGTTCCAGGTTGTGGGTGCCGCGACCGAGAATCGGCGTAGTGCGAAGGTTGTGTGTGAGCGCGGTGTGTGGAGTAAGTGCTGTGATGAGCTGCGTAGAGTGCGGGATTGTGTTGGGGCGAGTGGCCGGAGTAGTAATCCGAGGTATTTGGATTGTGCATCATCTTGGCTGCAGTAATATTGCATCTCTAGAACACGAGTGTCTTGGACCCAACATAAAGTTAAATTTAGGCAGATGCCTCCTTTTTCTGACATTTTCAAAATTGGTTGTCTGCCTTGATTTTGAAATGTATTTTTAAACCTTTGAAGACATCTACATGGTTGCTGTTGCACAACTTTAAGTGTTAGCATGCATATGTTTTATAAAGTCTGTGAATGCTTACGTTGTTTGGATGTTTTTGGTATGTTCAGATAGTTGTTTATTATTCCAGCAAAAAATACCCATTGAGCTCGCAAGCTCTGGATGTGGGGGTTACTGCGATACAACAAACGTACGAACTAACCAATCCAAAGAAGGTGAGGGTGCTCTGTGATATTTCTGTACTGGTTTCTAAGACCTCTCTCTTTGGCTGGTGTGTTTTTCCCACAGTTCCCTCTGAGATGGAGCTGGGCATGAATAACTCCCCCTACGGGCAGCAGCCAGCGTCCAATCAGATGCCTCCTTACGCCGACAGCATGATGGCATTGGAACAGGGGTCAATGACGGATGGTAGCAGGTGAACGAAACACATACTAAACATGCCGCTTGCTTGTTGGAGAAAGACTTGCCGAGACTCGAGACCCTTTCGCAGGAGGTCTTTTCGTTAGAATGTTTGGTCAAATATGTCCGTTATTTTGCACATCATCAGGGAACCAAAGAATGAAGAGAAATTATCAATGAAAAAATGGTATGAAAGAATACGTTTATATCAGCAACCTACTTGGCTGTTCTGCTACCACCACCTCGGCATTTTGTAACCCTGCAGATTGTGTTTGATCACCAGTCTACACCACCATATGTCACACGCAGACAACAGAGAACCAACTATCGATAATCCACGGACTATCCACTGCTTGATGAAGCCATCGCAAAGCCGTTGCCTTGCCTCATGGTCTCATGATGCAACATTCCCATCCGGAGAAGCGTAGAAACAGTCTGCATGTGAATGATTAACTCTTGGTTTTTCCTGGACATACGCTATACTTGCATCATTAATAACTGTGGCGCAGTGCTTAGCACACTGCACTATAAACCACACAACTCCATTCCTGGCACGTGTTCTACGAACCATTCCTGAGCCCCTGCGCTCACCTTTTCACCAACCTGTCCTGACCCGCATGGGAATGTTTGGTCAGGCAATCCCCGTAACCGTCATCAGATGATCAGTCCTTAATCCAGCAGTTGATTGTCAAAGGTTTGTGAAGAAAAATTAGAATCATTGTATTCAGTGGTGGTGCATCATTAAGTGTCCAGTGGGGCTATTTCCCACTGGAGATATGCTGCCGAGGTTAATTGGCCTGACTCAATTGCTGCCGGTGCCCTGTGATGGACTAGCATTCCATCGTGGGCATAGCCCTGCCGTGCGCCCTGTATCTACAGGGATAAGCTGCAGCTCACCGCACTCAACCTGGGTATTAATAATGAATGCAGCGGGTGTTGACAACGAAAGATTAAAAAAAACACTAATTTGTTAACTGAATGTGCCATCACTTATCATTGCCCTTGTGCCCGGTGCGCCCGTGCTGCTGGCTGCAGGCAAGGGTTCACGCCATCACTGGACGAGCTGCTGTGCCCGCCCACGAGCCTGGAGGCACAGAACAACGAGAAGGCGCTGCTCGACCAGCTCGACTCGCTGCTGAGCAGCACCGACGAGGTGGAGCTGGCGGAGATCGACCGCGCCCTGGGCATCGACAAACTCGTGCAGGTGAGAGTGTGTAGCTCCTCAAGGCGGGGATGTGTAGCCCGTTCCAGGTGAGTGTGGGTGAGACCGTGTAGCATTCGTGGGTGTAGACTCCCTGCCACTGTTCAAGTCAAGGCTCAAGGCCTTGCTTTTTGCCTCTTTGTCCCTAATAAAATAAACATGCCGAGTGTTTCTGAAGAGTGTCTTAATATACAGTCACATTTGGGATGTTATAGCAATCCAAATTATATTGCAAATATGTTTCCATGGCAAAGTTGAATTATGTTAATACACGGTCAACCCAGTACGATATAACCTGAGAGGCTAATTAAATGGTCACTCAAGGGGCTCATCTATGCCGACGACCTCTGTGTAACATCCCAAGAGAGTACGTTTGAAGCAGTGGAAGCAAATCTCACCTTAGCCCTAGATGAGCTACACCTCTACTATGATCGCAACCACCTACATGCCAACCCAGCGAAGACTCAAGTCTGCTCTTTCCATCTCAGGAATCGTGAAGCCAACCGACCTCTTAACATCAAATGGTCTGGAACACCACTTGAGCACCGTAAGCACCCTGTCTACCTTGGAGTAACCCTGGACCGCACTCTCTCCTTTAAGGAGCACGTCAAAAACACCAAATTGAAAGTCGGTTCCCGAAACAACATCCTACGAAAACTGGTCAACTCCAAATGGGGAGCCACAGCACACACATTAAGATCTACTGCTCTGGCCTTGTGCTATTCCTCTGCGGAGTATGCATGTCCTGTCTGGGAGAGGTCAACCCATGCCAAGAAACTTGACCCGGCATTGAACAACACCTGCCGCCTGATCACTGGCTGCTTGAAACCCACACACACAAACAACCTGTACCTCCTCGCTGGCATTGCCCCTGCTGATATCCGACGGGAAGTGGCCAGTCGAGTCGAGATGACAAAGGCTACTAGCGATGAACGCCACCTCCTTCATGGACGTCAACCCCCGGCCCAACGACTGAAGTCAAGAAGAAGCTTCCTCAGCCATGTGCAGCCCCTAACAACATCTCGAGGGGAAACCAGACTCCAGCTCTAGACGGAAAAGCTTGAGAGTGACCCTCCTGCAGCTGGCATGGGAATCCCACCTGCTGAAGACTTCCCTCCTGGCTCAGATGCACCATGGATTCAGTGGAAGACACTCAACCGCCTGAGAACTAGAACGGGACGATCAAAAGATGCTTTGGTCAGATGGGGCTACAAGACCGGCCCAACCACCTGTGAATGTGGAGAAGCAGACCATACTATGGAACACTGCCTTGTCTGTGCTCTACTACCCAACCTCTGCAGCTCAAAAGACCTTGCGGAGTTCAATGAAAATGCAAGGGGCTGTGTAAGAAAATGGGAAACTGTAATTTAACATCGCGCTTCGAAGAATCGCAAAGAAGAAGAAGAAGGGGCTCTACAGAGCTCCCTCTAGTGGATACCCTTCTGCCAGCAGGAGGGTGAGCGAGCAATTGCAGGGTAGATCGGCCAAAATGTTGACTGCTTTTTTCTCTGTAGCACCTGTACTTCAGAAAAAAAATTCCCAAAGAAATCAAGTTGGCTAAATGTCAACACCTGCTTTCCCTCTCTGACACTTTAACAAACCCTTTATTGCAACAAACCCTTTATTGCTTATTGGCGTCTTGTTTTCAATGCACGTTTCACGAAAGCAGAAACTTAACACAGCCCATCTAACTCTCCATCTTGCTAATGGATTAACAATTGAAGACTACAGAGTAGAATATCAGGTTTACTATGTGGTTGCGGTTACTACTATTGCAACGTTTTTTTAAATTCTGGTGAAATGTATTATTGTAGGAATTCCTCCAGGCACAATAAAATGAGCAAGCCACACTGTGGGAGGTCACAACTGCTTGTTCTATCCATCCTTTACGATTGACTTAGAGCCAAACTAAGAAATGAGCCTGGCTTATTTATTGCGTGCTTGAGCAGGGAGTTTCTTTTTTTTAATGATTAGACAGTGTCCACGTGCAGATTATATATACGACAACAGCACATGTACAGGCCATTTATTAATCCACTGCTGGTTGATGGTCCTGAACATGGGTTATTGGGATTGCTTGACCGTACTTCTCCACGCTGGTTAACGAGAGTTGGTGAAGGTCGGGACCAGTCATTGGAGTATAACATGAATAGCATTGTGAATGTTTACCAGTTGACCTGTGCCACATTGTATAAAGCACATTATGTAATTATTACTTTGAATGTCAACTCCATGTGTGGTATTAAATGCAACCAGCCATTGACTAGTACAGCACACACATGGAAATGCTGGCATCTTAGCCAAACCAGTATTATTGGGGTTTCATCGTGGCAGCGAATAGCACCGACTCGGCATGCTGTGCGTGGCTTTTCGTCGAAAAAACACTTGCAACATTTTAAGCGATCCACATGACTGGTCCTTGCGATGGACTGGCATCCCATCCTGGGTATATCCCTGCCTTGCGCCCTATGTCTGCTGGGATAGGCTCCGGCTCACCGCGACCCTTTACAGGATTAAGCGGTTGCTGACGATGGATGGATGGATGACTGGTCCTCTCTGTACTAATAAAACAAAAAAGACTTAACAATTATTTTTTTGTGTGTTTTTCTTGCGCATTTGGCTTTTCTGCATTCTCATCTTTACTCCAGCAGAGTGGAATCTTGGATCTGCTGCCGAACCAGCAACTCAAGGGCAGCAGCGGCAGCGGCCTCCCCATGGAGATGGTGATGAGCCTGGACCAGAAGACCAAGGCCATCTACGCCGCGGCTGCCGCGGCAGCCGGGCAGCCGTTCGGGGCGCAGCCCTCCGGCTACCCCACGCAGAGCCCCCGCATGCCGGGCCCTGCGGCCATGGCCGGCTACATAGGGGCCTCGCAGATGAGGGCTCCCCACCCGGGCGCCAGCGCTGCCCAGCTGCGCATGGTGGGCAGCAGGGCGCCGTTAGCGCCGGGGCAGCCCAACGCCAACGTGCAGCTCCGCATGCAGCTACAGCAGAGGCTGCAGGCTCAGCAGCAGGTGTGTGTTGTGTGTGGGTGTTGTTGTCTTGGTTTGCTCGCCAACGGCACTTGCGCCCTACAGTAGGGTTAAGGCTATATGGGAGATCTTTGTCTTTGTGTATTGGGGAACTGGGGGGGGGAGCCGGAGCATAGCAGTTAGCATGCTGTGCTATGAACCCGGCGACCGGAGTTCAATTTCTGCTCATGGCCAACATCCATGACGATTATCTGAACCAGTCCTGAACCTCCCCATGGTTGACTGAGCCTCAAATGAGTACCTCGTGCTGTGTATAAACATCGCCACTGGAGAGACGAAGGCTGTCTGGCATGGTGCTGGCCACCCATCCGCTCATATGCCGTGCCGGCTTTCATAAGTGTTCGCTAAAAGCACTGCCCCAAAAGTCTGTTAAGACTTTATGGGGAATATTTGTGTATGGGCTGCAGCTGTAACCAGCGACCTGGGCTTCTCATATGTGACTCGACATATATAGAGTACCTACTGTCACATGTTAATATCAGGCCTGCATAGACGAGTGATTGAGCATGATGATTACCCTTCCAAAAAACAATTCACACAGTGATCCATAGTGTGGGAGTGTTATGGTGGAGTATTGCATGCAAATTCAGGAAGTCTCTTATGCTGTCTTTACTACTTTGGGATAATGAGGTCCTAAGGGCAATAGTGCTCAAGCGGTGTCAGTGTTTCGAAAACCAGGGGTCTAAAGAAGCATTCTTGGGACTAAATTGGAGCCACGCATCACTCCACAACACATTCGTACCTACTACTGGCCACAAATTAGCCTTCATGGTCATACAAGTTACCCTGTGGGCCATTGGCTGTCCGAAAGCCTTATGTGGCGGATAGGGCACATACTTGACATCCATGGTGTCAGTTATAATGTATTCTTGGTTGTTTACATGCCTTTGCTTCCAGTATCACCTCTCACCTCAGCACGTGTCTCATGTTTAAATCCATCGTGGCTTTGGGATATTTTAGACTGATGAAGACTACGACGCCTTTACTGTCATCAAGATGTCTCATTTATTCTAAAACAGAGGCCAGCATGCTTCATCTAGGCATCATGATTCTTTATATTCCTCAGCAACCTCACTTCTGTTAGGCACTAAATCATTTCGATAATTTAAGTCATAATAATTCAGTATAACATATACACTAACCTCACCTCAAGGATTTGCCCCCCTGGTGGTTTGTGCACTTGCTTGAGCTTGCGCATTTGCCAAACCAGTTTTCCAGGAACGCGACCCCTGCGATTGGTGAGGTCCTCCTGTATATGAGCCTTGCACATTTCACTTCAATGATATCATTTAACTTTCGTCACTTTTGTTTCGTTTTTAAACGTTTAGCCGGAGGTTGTCATCTGCACAGCTTGTAATCTTAGACATGCGGTTTCTCTACCAGGAGAGGCACCCTGTCAGGATGCCCTGCCACCACCATCGCCTTTTCTCTTTGCCAGGGAGCTAGAGGGGTTTACAAAAAATAGTTTTTCTTCGTATCTATTTGTTATTTAGCGTATTTTAGGTATTTACAGTTCACCGATGAGGATGCCAATTCTTAGCAGTGAATGTTACGGATTTGATTTAACTTTGTTAATTTCATCTTAATCTTCAACGCCCATCATCGACTCCCAACACATAGATGGTTTCATCTTAGCTGGTGGAATCCTAACTGATCGCGCATCGTCTCTCCTGCCGCAGATGATGAACCAGAACCGACAGGCGATGATGGGGCCATACGGCGCAGTGCCCAATCCACAGTTACGGGCCAGCGTCACTCCCCAGATGACGGGCCAGGTACGTTGCCGCCCTGCCTCCTGCACGTGCAGTGGGTGGTTCACATCACATCAAGGCGTGTGGGTAGCACGGTTGCATGATGCTATTGCTATGGCTTGGGAGCATGCTGAGTTTTGTTTACATCGCTAACGGTAAACTGTCACATGTTGCGGCACACGCCTGTATCTGGATTTTTGGAGGTGGTTTAGTGAAGTCTGTTCATTCACTATGAAAACTGTTGGGTATCAGTATAGCAAGTGGGTTCATGACCTGCCTTATGTCTCCTCTTATGCATGGATTTACTTTCAAGTACTCTGGTATCCTATTGCACATAAAACACTCATGAAATTAAGGAAATGGCTAAACATCTCAATGTCTTGAGACTCGGAAATTCCTAGAAAAATGAAGTGCATCATTATAATATTACAACATTCTAGTAATCTTGTTTGGTTACTAGAATCTTGACTGGCGTCTTGAGATTGGTTCCAAACATCAGTGGCGAGTGATAAGTGCAACAGTTCTGCTTGCTGCCCCTCTTCATTAACCTTACAGTGGCCACAATGTTAAAGTATAGTTAAACAACCCCCATGACTAACACGGTGTGGGAGAGGCCTTCATCCAGCAGTAGATTGACAAAGGGCTATAGAGATTGTTACGTATGTCAATTGTTCTTTTAATATATTACAAAATACCTCCTTCATGTACAATTTTATTAGAGATTACAACTTCTCACAATTAGATGCGTTTATTACAAACATGCACATTAAACTAGACTTTAACCAAAAGGCTCATCTCTGTACTTGACTGTAGTTCCTTATTTATCTTGCCGCAAAACCTGTTTCCATAAATATTTTGTGGAAAATTCTTCATATAACTATTATTTAAAAAATGTTTTGCTCCTGCTGAAAATTCGTGCAACACATTAATCTGGCAGTCTGGCTTGTGGCCCGATCTGTAACGACAAGTACAAACCAAGGCAGGTCCTACCAATTTCATTTTTCTGAGTGCCTTCTGGATCCACAGACTAGGAAGTGTTGAACATGCACTTTCCCCACAGTGTCCTTTGCTGCCATGTCCACAAATAGTGCAGTTGTCAAATTCATGGCTTTAATCGTGTTACTGTAACGCCTGGAAGGCATGCCCACTCACAGTTCCATTAGCACATTACATATTTGCACTTTCACTACAGTGCTTTCAATTTGTTACCGCTTTCATTACATTTTCTTCAGTAGAAAAAATGGTTTCCTTGAATGCGTACAATCTTAATCCTAAGCAGGTTTTGTAGTGGTGGGCGGGTGGTTGTGTGCACAATGGGGGTATTTAATCATTCTTTTTCTCTCTGGCCTCGTTAGCAGCAACCTCCGCTGAACGCGCAGATGTTGGCCCAGCGGCAGAGAGAGCTCATCAGCCGGCACCGGCAGATGATGCAACACCAGCAGCGTGCCATGATGATCCGGCAACAGCAGCAAGGATATCCTCCGGGCCCTGGGGGCATGATGGGCATGCCACGGATGCCTCCCCAGGGGCAACAGCAGCAACAACCGCAGCCTCAGACTCAGCCCCAGCAACAGCCCCAACCTCAGACCCAACCGCAGCCTCAACCTCAACCACAGCCCCAGCTGCAACAGCAGCAGCAACAGCAGCAGCAGTATCTGCCCTACCCGACGTCTCCCAGGGCAGCTAATGCCACCATGTTTTCTGGAGGCATGGGCAGGGGGGCAGCCGCTGTGAACCGAGGCATGATGGGAATCCCGGCGAGCAGCCCCACGGGACGAGAGTTTGGGCAGCAGATGCAGCAGAACGTGTTCCAGTTCCCACGCTCAGGTGCGTGCACGGCGGGATTTTTTCATCACGTTTAAGCTTACGGAAAAGTTTTGTGTGGGGTTTTATTGATCCTGTTAGCGTTGATAAATTTAAACTTGTTTGGTAATTCCACCGTCTAATGCAAGTATGTTAACTGTGAATTCAATTTATATTCCAACATACGATGGTAATAATGTTAACAAAACATGCGGCAACCTCGTGAGTGGAAGTGCGCCGGTGCACGTCGATGTGCTATCGCAACAGCCGTGCGGCTCTAAATATCGCATGACATACAAAGAAATCCGTCACAAACAAGCTTCACTTTCGTTTTCGATTTTGTAAAACGTGCGATTGTTTTTTGATCTCGGCTAATATTTTTTACACTTCCCGCTGCCACCACGCCCCTTTGCCCTGGCTCCACCTCTCGCCTGCGTGGCCGTCACGAGCAGCCATGAGCCAGACGTGCGAGACCGGATTCAGCTCCCCGACCCCGCCTGGAGGTCGCATGAGGACACGGATGCCGCAGTCTCCGAGTGTGCCCACCACCCCGGAGATGGCGCCCTGGCAGCAAGGTAGCCTCGCCAACAGCAGGTGAGCTGTGACGTCACGACGTGATGTCACGCGTAATGATATCGATGCCCCGGTCAATTAAGGGTTATCCTTCAAGCATCGTTTTAAGAAACGCTAAAACCAGTTGTCTGGTTTTCTGTAAGCTTAGTCCCAAATAGCAACGTAAATTCATACCAGTATAAAGTTTTGCGTGTGTTGGATAGTTATTTTTTGTGCATTAGACAATGTGCGTTGAGGGTCATCGTGGTGCCTCGCTACAGATGGAGAGAGCTAATGCCTTAATGCTTTCAAACAATTGTGTTAATTTGGCGGCCAATTTGAGGTTTACATCGTTGAAGCTGATATTGTGTTTCAATGTACATTTTTCAGCCCTTTTGTTAGTTTACTGCTGGATGAGGGCCTCCCCACGCCGTGCGGGTCATGGGGGTTATGTGACTATACTTCACCATACTGGTCAGTGAGGGTCGGTGAAGGTGGGCAGCGTAGACATGGCAGCATAGAAGTGCAGTGCAGCAATGTATTTTCTGCACTGCCTTCTACTGCCAACCATGAGGCCATGTAACAATCTGAGCATGATGGCCACCCATTCATGCTCTGCCCTGCTTAGGCTCCAAGATCTGATGAGAGCGGGTGTGTTTCCCCAAACATTGTGGTCACAATCAAATTATGATATTATGTTTTGAAATCAGGTTTCTTTGAAAACAGCAAATACGAGATGTGACATTCCTTAAAAAATCCAAAGTGATGATTGATCAGAACAAAATGGCTTTTGGAAAGGCACCCACTGCTGGTGGTGACACAGTTAGATTGTGAGCACACGATGTGCAACCTACGTTGTGTTTTCCCCACCACCACCCTGGACCACCTCCTCTGCAGTGGAGGGTTCCCGCCTACACAGCAGCCCTTTGGGCAGGAGGGTGACTCCAGCCTCTACAACAACATGAGCATCTCTGTCTCCATGACGACTGGCTCTGCCAGCACCACCTGTGGCAGCGGACAAATGAGCACGGGCCCAGGACCTATGCCCATGCCCACCGAGCAGGTACGGCACTGGTTGCCGCTTACAAACATGGTAGCAATCTATCACAGGCATAGCCGTCCCGTCTGCAGGAGGTGCGACTGCACGGGTGCCCATAGCCTGTAGGAGCCCAGGTGCCGGGCTGCATTGAGATAAGGGGGTGCGGAATTTGGACAGGGAGCTACCGTTTCATTCTTTGAACCAAGGCTGATGCCAACCACGCTAAGCTGCTGATGTAGGCAATCATTAGTATAATCATCCAAAAGCCTTTTACTTGGGCGTAATTTGTAGTCCGAATAGGGCTGTAGAAATTATTTTGCCCAACTTTCTTTGTAAATGCTCAGAAAATACTACAGTGTTGGACGTACTCAAACTATCTGACTTATCCATCCACATTGATCTACTGCATTCAATGTTCTGTGTTTGAGAAACCGTTGGCAGACTAGTGTGTAGTGTGAGATATGGTCAAACATCACCGATCACTGACACTCCATTAGTATACCTTCATCCAACTGATGATTGACAAAGTTCTGTATATTATTTATTATTACTGTGCTTTGGGCAGTGACTCCTCTTCAGAACCCAACAAGTCAGCGTGATGTGTAGTTTTATGTTACAATACATATACTCAAAAGCCCTTTGGCAATCCACTGCTGGATGAGTGATTCCGGGTTGTGGGGGTTATTTACCACACAACACCGTGTTGGTCAGGGTAGACTCTTGAAGAGTAGGAAGGACATAGAAGCATAAAAGTACAGGATAATGAATGACTTTTGCCTGCACTGTTTTCTAAGGTATTATGATAGTGGTGAGTGAGGTGTTGGTTATCCTGTTACATGCATACATCTGTGTTTTTGTAGAGCTGACACCAGTTTACTTTGTCTCGTCAAACAGGGAGGCATAATGAGGCAGAACATGGGCCAAGATGGTCACTCGCGCTACGACCAGTTTGCAGCCATGTCTGAAGCTGAAAAGGTACTGTTTCCGTTGCCGTGGTGCAGTGTTTCACACAAAACAGACCTGTCTGTCAGCGGGTGTGGGGAAGCAGCAGTGGAGTTTTAATGCATCGCCAACTGGTCTCCTAGTCGTATTGATGATGACTATCAACCAGACTGAAACTGTCTCTGTAACTGTGGCTCAGAGGGTGGGGTTTGTGAGTTCCTCGTGAATAGGAATGCCAAACGTCGATGCTGCACGTTCATAGTTTATGGATGTAATCATTGGAACATTCAAAGTGTGCCTGCATTCAGGCGTGCAGTGGGTAACACTCATCTCTGTTGGCACTGAGCTAATGGTGCATGGAGGAAAGAGGGTATTGTGGCTAAAACCGTTATCATTGTATGGCTATGCATCCACGATTATGCTCCTCGCCTCCACCAACCCACACTGTGTGGTAAGGTGGGGTTAGATATCCCCCATTACAACGTAAAGAGACCTTAATCCATGAGTCGACTGACAATGGCACTGTGCACTTACATCGTGGGGGACGGATTAGTACCACTCAACATACGAAATCTTAAGCTGAATAAGGTAAAGGTGCAGCCCTGCAATTGCTTGCTCGCATCAAAACTAGCAGAAGGGATTCCACTCGAGGGAACTCTTAGAGAGCCTCTCTCAAGAGTATTTTGGCCTACTCTTCAATGCTGCTCAGCCATCTTGAAACGGGTGGGAGTACCTAAATTTTAGCCCACCCCACATGACCTGCCAATCGCCTAACTGTAGTGTGCACATATATACTAGCTAAAGCAATTTTATTTTAAAGTACTTTGAGAAGCCCCAAGAAAAAATGTTGAGAAGCTAGACTGCCACCAACCTGCCATCCTTGGCCCTGCCTGTGGTGCGCGTGATCAAACAGGTGCAGCAGGTGCAAGTGTTTGCGGACGTCCAGTGCACCGTGAACGTGCTCGGCAGCAACTCGTACCTAAACCAGGGCAACCAGACACCGGGACCGGCGCCAATCAAGGAAGGGGCAGCGGAGGACACGAACAACGCACAGACGCAGCGCAACTCCCTACTGCAGCAGCTGCTCATGGAGTGACTTCTCCAGCTCGTCCGTTCTGCGCGGAGGCTTCGAAGGAGCGGTGCGATTTTTTTTTTCCGGCCGCAGTCGGCTTGAGGTCTAGATCTGCTGTGCCGGGCGAGTGCCTCCTGCTCCTGCGTCCTGCACCGACGACCTCGCCACCTCTCCTCTCAAAACCAAGAAGCCAGTTGCATAGTGCCGTGTTTTTTTGCATCGTGCTTTTTCTCATCGTATCCAAGAATGCTTCCAGCTACGTGGTACAGAGATGTTACTTCGACGCAAAAAAAACCCGACCCAACGGAGTTGTTTGTGCTCACATGCCGCACTACATGCCTATTATGGTGTTTGCTCATTTGCAAAAAGAAAAAGTAGCGTCTCCATTTATTGATGCGTACTATTTTCATACGTTTCAAACTGCAAGCTGCGGACTGTTAAATCATGAAAAGCCATACTTGTCTGCCAGCTTGGGAAGGAGAGCCGACTTTTGAGACGTCGTTGTGAAGTGTGAACGAAATGCACAGCGTTGCCCATGCCACGCACGTCCCATGAAATGGGCCACGAACGTTTGTGATTGATGGCACGGAGAACCGAGCAAAGGATGAACTCAGGACATGCATGGAAGGCTTTAGCACGGCCTGCAAAAAAATGGAACAATTGTTTTCAACCCGGAGCGTACCCCTTGCAAAAACAAATTTATCTCGATGGGTGCTCGCCAGGTTATAAAGGACTAATAGTCGATTCAGAGTGTTGTCATTTGCTGGCAGGGTGACCTCGTGAGGAGGAATAGGAAGCTTGAAAAGAAGCCATGGGATTCCCGCACTGCCCCCCTTCCCGAGGGCAGTCGGCAGATGTAGATGATGGTGTGAATGTAGTTGTGACGCTGGAAGAGATTTGGCCAAGATGCATCAGACTCCCAGTGGCAGCACAATCCCCGACCTAGCTACATCATCGCCCCTCACCTTCCAGCGAATGCACTAAACCCTGCGTCTGTCTCTGAATGCTTTGTGCTTTCCCGCATTGCTTATGTTTCTATGACTTACTGTAATTTGTTTATTAGTTTTTGTGTGTGTCCAGTCTGCTGAATGTGCTGTAAATAAAAATTGCCCAAAACAGATATATTGCTATATTTTTACACTCTTAGACCAAATAAGGATGCTTGCTATAGGATAAAAAGAGAGAGAATTGACAAAGCGTGAAACTCATTAGGCTGAACATTTTCATTGGATTGTTATTTGTGGGACAGAGAGATAACACGCGTAAACCTTTAGCTTATGCCAGCTTTGTGGTAAGTGAGCGTAATGTCTGAATCGAAAGAGAAGCAATAATTTTAATGGATTGTTAAACTGTCAGTTGAACTGAATAGCCATATTAAAACAGGGTAAATAACGATGCAAATGTATTTGTTCATGCAAGTGTGTACATGTTGTAGTTTTTGTATCTTATACTGGAGGTCAGTTGATCGCATCACATGATCCTCAGTCTAATATAATAGGAGTTTTAACTGAAAAACGGGCAAGCATTACTTAATCCAAACCCACCACTGGGGGGATTTAACTGGAAGACCGCTATGGAAAACAACACTACACAATATCACAAAATGGTCTTTGGGAATGTACAACTCAGTGTCCAACATGCATGTCTTTTATTGGTGCGCATACCAGATCCATTGGTCTTAAAAAGCTACCCAAGCCTCTAGACTTGTGTATATTGGCATTAATTATGTAATAAGGCTTGTAATGGTCCACCTCTCTGGCTGTAAAAGTCTGCATTTGGCTTTTTAAAGGCAGATTTCTTGCGATGTCAGCATACAGTATTCAATTTCGTCAGTTTAACAAAGTGATAGACTGCACACAAGGCATATGTTGAATAAAACAACATTAGAGCATGACTTTGCAGATATGCCATTTTAAAATAACCTCCCAAATTGCCTTGAGAAGTTGCAGTTTTAAGCATATTTTCTGCGTACTCCTGTGTAGGTTTTTGCAGTTGTACTCTATGGCTCTAAACCTTTCAGGTTGTACCGTGTGTTGTTCAGCATGTCCGACATTTCGCTCCACGTGCTGGGAGCTTCTTTATCAATTTAATTGGAGTGAAATGACGAACATAATTCCGAACAACACGCGATAACAACCAGAAAAAAAACGTTGGAGAGCTATATGTTCGGTGTACCCAATGATATAGCAATAATGAAATGTTTTCCAATGTAACTAAACCATCATTACCCCAAGTTTTGTGAAAATTGGAATCGCTATTCCTGTTGTGAGCGTGGATGAATGTTTGGCACGTCCTCTCTGCAAGCGCACACGCAACCTGAACAGCGCCAGTTCACTGTTTGCAAAGGCACAGTGGAAACCGCTCGTGGATTTAAACAATTTGTTCAGCAAGTATACGAGGTCGATTGTATATAACTTTAATGTATTAATCAGCAGGCAAGAAGAAGAATAGGGTACCGCGGGGATTTAATTTCACGTGGATTTACACAATGATTAATTGCTCGTCAACCAAATACAATGCATACCGCGCGCAATGGCACCACCTAAACGTGAAATCGATACTTGCCGTTTATTTGGCTCGCCCTGTGTACTTTGAAGCAATGTGTCAAGGCAAAATGCTTGCTTCTCCACCTGTGCTCCTCTAGCCACATATATACAAGCAGGCGTATTAATCAACTCATGCCGCAGCCGTGCATCGTCAATGTTGTGGGTCGATAGGAGAGAAAAAAAAAAGTAAGTTTCATCGTGGGCATTGGACTTGTTTTGCTAAGGAGTGAGTGAAACCAGTGTCATTGTTGGAAGAGCAATGCTAGCACCATCGATCGCAGATGTTTTCATTAATATATATTAAAATATATATTTTAAACAAAATGGACATTTTCTGAAAGTGTGTAAAGCTAGGAACAGCTGAAGCCTTTTTTATTCTTACTGTAGATCTGTTAGACTGAAGTGTTTTACATGTTTCCCTTGATGAGAATTTTGTACAGGAATGCTTGTATAGTTAAATAATGTGTATAATGCTTAACTGCTTTGCCTAAAAGAATACAAACTGTTTTCTTTGTATGTGCATATTATTATGAATAGAAATCTTCAACTAAAAATCTTATTTTCCCCCATTTTTTACATTTGTAAGATATCTGATGTGTTCATGTCTTGTGGGAGATGCTTATGAGATGACAATTGTGAAAAAGATTCACGATTTATCTTTCGCTGGCTTTTCACCACAATTATGCATGAGTCCATGTACCATTTAAATTGCTTTGAGTCAATTTGTACGTGCATTTTTGTTCGTATTGCATATAGACACTTACAAGTATGAGGGGTCTTTTTTGTAATGCCTTATCATTCTTTGTCTTTTTACCAGCCCTGCCCTTAATGACTGTTATTATTATTAATATATATTTCTCAAAAGCTCGTCCAGCTTTTACAGATAGAAGCCATTCAAATGTATCTACATTTGCTGTTTTTGTTAGCTTTATTAATACAATGTAAATAAATCTAACAATGAACCAGTGTTATTTATTTGTTCGACTTTTAATTTTGCCCTTTCCGATCTTTTATCAAAGTGAATCAATAGTGCACTGTGCATAATCAACAAATCAGAGAAAAACGACTTTGCAGCTCATGGCCAGGGTCTATTTTAAATCTAAACAGCAAAACAAATTACAGATACCAGAAAGTGTCCATGTGTTTATCTTATAAGACAGTTATTCCTTCTAATAAACGAGTGTTGGAATGAACAATTGTTCAATCAGTAGAAATACATGTTTCCAATGGCAACAATATTTATCTGAAAGTCCTGCTTTTATCACACTTAGAAAATATATATTTGACGGCTGAGTATGCTCATAAGAAATTCACTATGATGCACAAATAATACTACAGCTGATCTGCACCGACGTGCCAGTATGCATTATCTCAAGCATCACCAAATACATTTAACTGGTTATTGGTGTCGATATTTCAGTCGGGCTCAAGTTTAATGCCAAGGTTAGTAATGGCACATTCATATGAACTGCTATGACACTAGCCACATAAATTAGGCTTCAAAACGTGTAGTTGTGTTGCATGATTGTGTTTCTAAATGGTGGACATATGTCTTTCATTCTCTGAGGGTCCATTTGTAATTTTCTTAATAATATAACAATAGCATTTATAGAGTGTAGCTATTAAGCAGAGCCCAACAAACCATATACAATCTGCATTGTGAGTGCATCAAGGATCCATTAACTGTCCATTAATTAATGACGATCGTGAAACAGGAGTCACTTGAGCAGCTTGAACTTCTTGAGCAAGTGCTGCACTTGCTCTTTGGGGTATGGTCGGAGGGCCAGGCACGTGGGAATATTCTCAGGCTGCTCCACCCACAGTTTGTGTTGGATATTCTCCACCGTGAGCTTCTCTGACAACTGAGTCAGGGCATCCTCGTGATCTGCCTGCAAGCCAGAGAGCATCACGATAGCATCAACAGGCCACACTGGAGCAATTCAGTTTCATTCGTTTTCAGAATTCATTAAAAAACCTGGCCATGTGGGATAACACATTTGCGGCCAGTGTTCTAACATTTCCCCACTTGCAATGCAGCCAAATGTGACACCTGCATTGGTTTTAGAGACCTAATTTCAAATGAAATGCGTGTTTTTTGAAAAGCTAGTCGTAATGAGCAATTACGAGAATTTGTAATTAACGTATTTAAACGAATCAAATTGCACATTGCTTTCCCACAAATGCATATGAAAACAATTGTTGGCAGTGGAAAATATATTAAGTAATGTCCATGACTTTAACAAAGCCTCGTGATAAAGGTAAAAGCAGACTCAAGGTTTTTGCACGAATGTAAATGGAGAAAAAAGTACTAGTTACTAAAGGCCCATAAGTTCTTTCCATCTGAGCATAAATGAGTGAAATTGGCGCAAAACCTGCTGCCAGCATGTAATTTTTCTCCGACAATGGAGTTTTATTAGAAAATAAAAGGTGCCATGATGCAAAAATGACAGCAATCAGGGTCATACCCAGTCGGGTTAAGAGGTCGGCTCGAATGTGATAATATGGGGTCGTGTAGTGTGTACACCAAGGGTGTCCAAACTTTTTTTCCTGAGGGCCACATACTGAAAAATATACGAAGGACTGGGCCACTCACAATACAGTTAAGCGCAAATATTATGTGTGGGCCATAGACCATTATATTTTTAGACTTTGATACGTGCCAATTAAAAATGGATGGCGGGCCGCAGTTGGCCCGCGGGCCGTAGTTTGGACACCCCTGGTGTACACGTAGTGAAATGGAGCACGTGTCAGATCAGGTGGGGTTGGGTCACATCACATAGTCTGGGGACACATGCTGTGAGCTGGAGGTGAGAGATCGTGCAGTGCACCTCACGCCGCACCTGGAGCACCACTTTGTGCATGCTATCCAGCTCTCCCAGGTAGCGCTGCGTGTCCGCCTCGCCGTAGTAGAGATGCAGCGCTGCGCTGCACGCGTGGCACGCCTGCGCCACCAGCGCGCCCAGCGGCCAGCCCAGCCCGCTCTGCAGATCTCCCCGCACCACCACGTACTGCACCAGGCGGCCCGACATCGCGAATGGGACCCTCCGCTGTCTATCTTCTAACTCTCCCTGGTTCCTATCCTTGGATTCTCACGTCTCCCTCCGTCAACTCACCTCTCGACTCTGCCTCGCAGGGTCTCCCTAGATGCTCCAGGGGCCCACGTGTGCAGCGAGACACGGGGAGTCGCAGCCGCTCAGTCGCTGCCGAGATGTCAGGTGGCCATCTTAGGTAGGGAAACAACCCCCCCACAATCCTTTTTTTTAGATGTTCGATGTTTATTCCGGCAGAAAAATACCTAGTGAACGTGCAAGCTCTTTACGGGATTCCTGCGACACAGCAAACATTCGAATTGACCAAAATAAATACAAAAAAGATAAAAATAACAAATTTACCAAACAAAAAAGCACACTTACAGAATTGCACAAATTTGATCAAATAAACAAGTAAAATACAGTTATGCATTGCGATGGGAAAAATACTAAAACATATTATAGAAAAAAAGGTCCTTAGGTGATTCGATTCCCACCTCGAGCGCGTTTCTGTATGACGTTTGTATGTTTTCCCCCTGTTCTGTATGAGTCTCCTGCGTGTTCCCGGGTTTCACCCGGGGTTTCCGGCTTCCTTCCACCACTAAAGAACACTGATGAATTGGCCGATAAAGTTATATACTGTTTTGGCATGCAGTGTCTGGCAAATGTTGGAGCCGGCTAACCGCGTAGCTGCCTTCAACCGCCTCTTTTGGAACGAATGTGTATAACCATTGAACAAATGCCGTGTCACAAACTAACATTACATTACTGTACTAATAGTCCGGGACAGCTGTGCTCTAATCCCCCCTTAGTAATATGGCCGCGACGTTTCTGGCTACTTGATGTGACGTCGCGAGCATGGATGGGTGGGGTGGTTACCCACAACTACCAACAAATAAGATGAGCTTGTGGATCGATACGAGAATGATATTTCTGATTGTAAACCTAGAAGATTCCACCGAAGCGATTCTAATTGGATATGCCGTGCTTGCATTACATTTCACAAGTGACATTCGTCGGGATCGGGTCGCCGTAACCTGGCGTGTGATTGGTCGCATGCGCTGACTCCACGGCGACCAATAGGCGTTGCGGAATTGACATCCCGCGCGTTGCGCCTCGGTTTGAAGCAAGAGCGTGGTCGGCCTCAGGCTACAGCGTCGCCCGTTACAGCCTCAACTACGCCGTCATCCTCACCCATACAGCCTCACAGTCTCACGGCCTCACACATACAGCCTCTCACAGCCTCACCCATACAGCCTCACCCATACAGCCTCACGGTCTCAAACATACCGCCTCACCCATACAGCCTCACGGCCTCGCACATACAACATCACAACCTCATCTACACTTACAGTCTCACCTACAATCCTTCCAGCTGTAATAATAAACATCTATCTACAGCCTCGCCTACACTCTCATCATCACACTTAGCCTCACCCATACAGCTCGACAGGCTATAATTTACAACCTCATCCGCAGGATCATTCACAACCGCAGCTTCACCCGTCTACAATCTCACATACAGCCCCGAACCCTGTAAAGAATCACCTACACTCTACAGCCTCGCAGCCCTGTATACGGCTAGTCCCCTTATAGACTCCTCATTGGGATCCTCACCCTTGTAAATCGTCACCTCTACAGGCTCACCTAGTGTGTCACTCAAAGTCTCACCCACTGGCTTACAGCCTAATCATTATCCAGCTTCAGATCCCTCAGCCTCATCCTTGTTCAGAATCACAGCTCCTACAGTCTCGCCTCTTATCAGGATAAACTCTCCGAAGCTGCGATGGACGAGGTGAATCTTATTCTCAACCAAGGTAAGGATTTAATCATTAGTGCCTAAGTGCAATACAATAATTGGTGGACGAGTGGAATAAGCTCCAGAATGAACTAGAACGTCCATTAGTACAGTAGCTTTGAGAGTATAATCGGTAAATATTTTGCCGGTAATTCATAGATGCAATGTACAGTGGTGCCTCGCTTTACGATATTAAACCGTTCCAGAACACGTCTTGTCATGAAACCCATCGCAAAGTGAGACCAATAAATATTGTAATTTTTTTTTACAGTAATTCGTTCCACTGAACTAAAAACACAGATGTAAACACAAAAAGCGATGCTATTGGCTGAGAAGCTACCCAAGAGGCATGCGTTTGCATCGTTGATTGACATAACTACCGCTTTACAATGATAAAAAAATTATATCAAAGCCAGCACAGTACATTGTGGTGTGAACTCTGGGTTGTTCGCTCCACTGTTGGACTACAGGCGTCCTGCAGCAGCTGGACTTGCTGCAGGCTCGGGCCGCGGAGCTGGCGCAGCAGCAGATATCGGCGCAGGAGAAGCAGCGCAAGTTGCACACCGCCTACAGCGAGGTCCTTCGCTTGCGGAAGCGCAGAGACGAACTGCGCCAGGCGTTGGGCTCGAAACCCGGGAAGGTGATGGCCACACCGGGCAGCGTCAAGTGGCAGCGGGGTGGAGGCCGACTTAGTTAACCCCCGGGGTGCATAATGTCAACAAGCTTGAAAGTAAAAGCAGTGTTGTTGTCATGCTCAGTGTGCTCAGACGCTGTGCGCAAGATGATCTTAATAGGTGGTAATTTTTTGTAACAGTGGTGGGAATTCCTCGATGAATTCACGTAGGGGATCCGTGCAGGGAGGGAACTTGAATTGGTCTAGGAGGGAGTTTGAGCCGAAGATCAATCACTGGGCAGAGGAATAGAGAGAGGAATTTCATAATCCAATGGGATGGAGGAATCGGTATCAGTCCCCCCACAGGACGGTCTCTGTTGAGTTCCTATGGCGCCATATTCTTGTTTTTGACGGGTAAAGGTATTGTTCAATCAGGATGTGAATTGACACTTGAATTTGAATTGATAAGATGAGTGCCTAGCTATATGTAGTGTTACCTGACTATATTGAGATTAATACTCAAGGGACTAATGGTATTAAAAGGGCTTCTGACATGATATGCACTCGAGTCCAAATTTCATGAATATATTGACATGGAAGCCTTTATGTCACTGATTAAGACATCACATTTCCCAAGAATCTTCTTGTTGTCTACATTTATATGCACAAATGTTATGTTTCTTTTTACAATTGGCATTATGAGGATAGGTCTCCTAAGATACTGTAGAATGTGTATAAAAATTGTCTAGCAGAGATTTTATTGACATCTTGCGTTTATGTGAAGATTTTGGCAGACGTGATAAAGGTACCCCGAGTCGGAGTAGTGCAGGATTCTACCACCGAGCAGAAGCAAGCTATCCTCAGGGCTAAAACCATCAAGATACAATCCAAGCTGCATCTCTACAGTCTTGCAGGTGGGCAATGGCGTCATATACCGACCAGATCATCGACCACATGGAACACCAACTCTAAACCCTGGAAATCAATGGAAACGACTAAACATCACCTAAGACCATTTTCTGGCTAACTAATTTTGACATAGACTTAGAATTTTCTATTCATCTGGTCATCTGCAAGAATGGCTTTTGCTGTAATTTTGGTTTTGTGTTGTCAGCAAATCCATTAATACTTTTCTACTACATAAAGCAATGAAACCAAATAAAGTGTCTGTGATTCTTCATCAACTGTAAATGTTGTACTATATGGTTAGTTAATATACCGTTTAAATGCACATTATTGTGATTGCTGTCATTTATTCCCATAGTAATTTGGAAAATAAATCAGCAGCGTCACAAAACACATGCTGGCAATATTTTATTTTCTGCTACAGCATTTGTCCTAACGTTTTTTGAATGTCCTTCATGCCTCATCTGTCAGGCCTTGCCGTACAGCCAATACGGGAGAAGGGTACAGTGATTTTCACTCTGGGAACGGCGTTTGGCGGCGAGTATTACGAGAGCTACATGTTGGAGTTGAAAAACAAGGATCCTCCTCGCGTGCTCCGACACTCCTTCCCGCATTTTGTGCCGCTCAAGGCGCTGGCAGAGAAGCACCTGGCCAAGAACCTACAACATTTCATCTGGGTCCTTGGCGATTATCTCAATGCTTTTGTTGCACGCAGGGAGCAAGTTGAGCGCACCAAGGTGAATGTGCATGCCACACGTGAGGCACTGAATGAGGAGCTTTAAATTCGCAATGGATATTTGTCTATTTTGTTATTTTTATATGGATAGCCTGGCTACAGCCCATGGGCTTTTCAACTTCACTGTTGACTAAATGAAATAAACCAGTGCTGCATGCTTTTATTTGATAACTGATAACGTACTGCTTTAGTTTATTAGGCACGTGGATTTAAAACATAATTTTGCACGTGTTTTAATTACATACTTTATATATTTTTAACATGTATATATTAATTTACATATTCCTTTTGACATAATGTGCACTTTGAAACTTTTTTTGTTTTGTTTAGGATAAGTTCTCGGATGTCCTGGTGGGCAACTTTTCCTGCAATGCCACAATCACCACTATGCGCTTTGAATATCGGACCAAAAGCGAGACGCATGACCGTGTGGTGGCAGCCCATCTGGAGTACTCCAACTTGCTGAGAGTGCTGCCTGCCACCGTCACGCTCTCATTGAAAGGTTAGAGATTGTTCAGTGAAACGTAGAAACCTTTGTGCTGATGTAGGTTTTCATAGCTTGATGTATGACAATTGCTGTCCATAGCTGTTCTTTAGGGATAGCCGTGTAGTGTTCCTTCTCTCTCATTTGCGATGTTGTTCCTCCCACGTTGGAGGCATGATCAGGCATTTCTGAAGGCATCACACTGCTATCCCGAAAAAACAAGTGAGAAATTTTCGTAAAATCTGTTCAAGACACAGGTTATGAGGAATTCAAAAACTTTAGTTCTATCACATTTAGTGTCAGACAGCATTTATAGCTCAGTTTTATATGCAAGTAAACAGGCAACTAATTGTTTTTCATTGAATGTCAATGAATTGTGATTTTTTTAGACGTGTTATTCAATTACCATCTTCTCAATTTGAGACATATTGTATCATTTGGGCGGCACGGTGGCGTAGTGGGTAGCGCTTCCGCCTCACAGCAAGAAGGTCCCGGGTTCGAATCTCGGCTCGGGGTGCCTTTCTGTGTGGAGTTTGCATGTTCTCCCCGTGTCCGCGTGGGTTTTCGCCGGGCGCTCCGGTTTCCTCCCACAGTCCAAAAACATGCATAGGTTAATTGGCCTGCGGACTAAATTGCCCCCGGTGCCCTGTGATGGACTGGCGTCCCATCCTCGGTGTTCCCCTGCCTTGCGCCCTGTGTCTGCCGGGATAGGCTCCGGCTCACCGCGACCCTGTATAGGATTAAGCGGTTTCTGAAAATGAATGAATGAATGAATGTATCATTTGGTAAATGTTTAGGTTTTAACCATGCAAATATTGTATTTGATCAACTGTTATAGAAATGAGAATATATTCTTCTATCATTATACACTAATACTGTATTGGAATATGGTTTAAAAAGTTGTCATTTTTTTCTACTTTCAGGGGTGGCGGATGTTTCGTCAAGCCTTAAAAGTATCCTGAAGAAACAGGAGCAGGAGTTTAAGTCAAAACTTATTTTTGAGGCTTTTGGCAATATATAGGTATGACACTGAGTAATTGGTCATTATATTGCTCAAATATGGCTTGTAAATCAACACTGGCTCTAATGCACATTGTAGAAGCTCTGGCAGAATGGAATCGCACCCAGCAGCTTTGGCATATCGGAACTTCATTACGACGTTACGGACCTCCACAAGGGACGGAGGATCCGTGGATGTATCCGGGTCATCAGTTGTTGAGGACACTGTCTTGGTCAGGTCCTGACAAGGGGTGGCAACTGGGTGGTCCAGGCTGTTCTGATAATGCTCACTCCTATCTCTTGAGGGTCTCCTCTTGTTCAGAACACCGCGTAACCCTACGTGCTCAGGTGGTTGGTTAGCAACTAAATGTTCCAATATGTTTCCAATGAAATTCTTCCAAGTCAGTTTTATCATCCTTTGAATATAATAATGATACGTAATTATATATGCTTGAGGAATTTTCAGTGTAAACATTAATGATTTTTTTACATTTTATGCACATCTCTTAAAAAAAACTAATGTTTTCAAGGAATTAAATAATTACAGATGTCACACTTAAAGAAATAACCAATGCCATTTTCAGTATGTAAAAAAGATGGATGGACTGGTACGAGACATCGGAGAATCAGGACCAATGGGACCAAAATTAGCGGACCTTGTCACTAAATGTTTTTCTGCAGTCGTATGCTTTAATCGACATTGATGGCAGTTGGCACCATTGGTAAGGAAAAGTAATTTTAATACATTTCTTGTACATTTCCAATTGTATTCCCTAGTGTGTATAGTGAAATCATGTGTTGAAAAATATTCCTAAGACAATGCATTGTAGCATTTACCCCAAGGGCCGCCAATCTCAAATGTGGTTTGGTATCCCTCAAGCAAGCTCCTTTCCATTCCTAACTCAAAAAAAGCTGTACATGTTTGCACATCTGTCTCGGAATAGTTTAGCTGAAAAGTGTTGTGTTATATATCTGCAGTGCATGTGTATGTACATAACCTTGTTTTTGGTTATATGAAGTCATCCCAACAAGGGTCTGAAGAGATTTAGGTGACTCAGAAATGTCGTGTCCGCAATTGACTTTGGCACTAAAGTTGCTGATGAAGAGGACAGGAAGCACAAACAACTTGATGACATCTAGTTAATGCCGCTACCCACGTTATCCATTATTTGTATGAATACATAAGCCAAGCGTGACATTAAATACAGTACTGTAGTTGATCATACAAGACGTATATAACCTTGTCGAACTAGAAAATTAGCCAGTCGCCTGTGTAGGTGCATGAAGAAAAAATTGGGAAGTGAATAACCTGATAGAATCAACAATTTGGAAGTGTGAAATATAATATGGCTGGAAAGTGTTGATGTTGAGCCATGTAACAAGAACAATAGCAAGGTATTGCAGCACCAATGGCTGTCATGCCCTCGACCTTAGAGTAATTCATAACATGATTTTATGTGACCTTGTAAATATATATCAGCTATTCATTGAGTATTCATGCGTTTGTATATATCCATCATCCATCCATTTTCAGAAACCACTTAATCCTGTACAGGGTCGCAGTGAGCCGGAGCCTATCCCGACAGACACAGGGCGTAAGGCAGGGGAACACCGAGGATGGGACGCCAGTCCATCGCAGGGCGCCTGGGGAAATTTAGTCAGTACGCCAATTAACCTGGCAGCGTGTCTTTGGACGGTGGGAGGAAACCGGAGTGCCCGTCGAAAACCCACGCGGACACGGGGAGAACATGCAAACTCCACACAGAAAGGCCCCCCGAGCCGAGATTCGAAGCCGAGATTCGAACCCTGGAACTTCTTGCAGTGAGGCGGCAGCGCTACCGACTACGCCACCGTGCTGCCCGTCTTTGTATATATGCTAGATTTAAATATATGTTTTGTTTAACATTTATTCTTTAACATGTGGTATTTCTTTCGGAATATGGCCTCTATTTTTATTTGCCAAGAAATAAACTGGTATAACATGAGTATGACGTGTTTTCCTTTATTTTAAAAAAAATGTCCTGAAGTCAAGTAGCCATAGTATATTGATTATTTGCTGTGATCAACAGGGTACTGGGGGTCAAGGTAGAAGCGTTCACGTCGCGATCCCTGTCAGGTAGTACTTGGTATTGCCTGCGAATTCTACCAAACACTTCGAAGCCAAGCTGAAAGACGACCATGTCCAGAAGCTAGCCATCGTGCTTCGAAGAATCGCAAAGAAGAAGAAGAACAGGGTACTTGGGTTCCTCCCACAGTCCAAAGACATTGCCGTGATGGACTGGCATCATATCATGGGTATAGCCCTGTCTGCCTGGATAGGCTGCGCCCCCCACCACAACCGTGTTCAGGATTAAGTGGGTACTGATAATATGTAGATGTCCATTATCCATCCATCCAGTTTCAGAAACCGCTTAATCCTGTACAGGGTCGCGGTGAGCCGGAGCCTATCCCGGCAGACACAGGGCACCAAGGCAGGGGTCTGCCCAGGATGGGACGGCAGTCCATCGCAGGATGTCTATTATTACAGCAGAAAATATCCAGTGAGCTTGCAAGCTCTGGAAGCGGCATTCCTGCTATACAACAAACACGAATTAACCAACAAACAATATATAAAATCAGAAGGTAATACAACGAATTTACAGCATTACATTGTGCAGGGATAAAACTTCCATAGTTATAAGGGAAACAGTAACGCAGTACTGCACAAGACAAAAAAAACAACTCCAATAAATAACTGGGACGAAGCAGTGCAAACGTTTAACAGTGCGATGGGATTAATAATAGCGACTTTCACCCGAGGGTCACAAAGCGCTGCACAAGGGCCGCGGAGAGAATGGGATGTCAACAACGACAAAAAAAACAACTAATAAAAACCAAAGCAACAAAAATTAAATGATTAAGGCTGTTTCGAATATACTGAAAGGTCGTGAAACTGGCAAGTCGAAGCGTATTATAATAGAGTACAACGCAAACGCATATGCAGCCCTTGAAAGCGCCGAATCTTTTTTGTATAGTTCCAGTTAGCCGCTGCTTTTTAACCAGGAAGCCAGCGGCGTTTTTGACTCGCGTTCAATGCACGGTGACCTTCGACCCCGCAGCCTGGGGTCGTGGTCGCCCGGGCGACGCGGCCCCCATGGAAACGCGATCTCCATGGAAGCAGCGCGACCATGGCGGAGGTGGCCGAGAGCCGGCGCGATGAAGCGGACTACAAGCGCCTGCACAGCTTCCCCCTGCTCAGGGTAACGACCTCACGGCGGGCAAGTGGTGTCACCTTAGACGTCTTTGAGAGGGGATGGAATGCGAACGAGTGGTTTTAATTGTATTTAAGAGCAACACAAGCGCGGCGCTCGCGGCGGTGTCGCTGAATGCGGCCTTGTGGCGGCGGGGGAGCCTCCGTGTTTCCTGAGCTGGCGTGTGCGGAGGCGCCCGGGGCGAGAGGGTGGGGGGAGAGTTAATTTGATTAATTCTTGAATTATTGATGGGTAAAGTAACTACCGTGCTGATTAAGAGTCTGGCTAAATGCTAAATAGCAAATTGCTGCGAAGTAGGCCACTGCTAAACGATGCATCGAATAAACACTACACGGAACAACCGCTGAATAAATGAATGGACTGTATTGCTAAACGCTTTACTTATGCCTATAACTTACTGATAAATAACTACTACTGATAAATAAAGAGTTTACTACTAAATTGTGTACAGAGTAACATTTGACTGCTAACTTATAAATACTCATTCCTGTCATTAGCATTGATGAAGTCTGGGTAAACTACTCCCATGACCGACATGGAGCGGGTAGGCCTTCATCCAGCAGTGGAAAGACAAAGGGCTAGAATTATAATTGTTACACGAAAACACGTTATTATTCAGAATGTTAATCTGCCGAAATACCTAATTAGCTATTCAATATGATAGCTAAATTTGTTTTTCAATACACCCCTAACTACGACGGCCTCTTATATCAATATGAATTATCGTACATGTCTGTTGTGTGCATGCGCCCTAGCACACAGACATGCCGGAAGAAATGAGGACAGAAACAATGGAACTGTGTGTCACAGCATGTGAGAAGTATGGTACCAATAACGAGGTAAGTTAATGTTCCTGAACGTTGAGCACACGGTCCTAGCAATGGCATTTTAACGTTTTAGAAGGAACGTGCCAATAAAGAACAGCTTGTAATGTTTACGATGTATTGATGTAGGTATTCATGGTTCGATGTATCAAAATTGGTCTCAAGAGTTGCTCTTTTGGGATAGCCGTATCGATAGAATGGAGCAGATCGGTAAAGACAGTGATGTGTAAGAATCAAGATTTTGCATTGATGAATGCTTGACATGGAATATTATTTTTTGTAAATGTTTAGCTGAATAATGTTTGAACCAATCCATGATGGAACTTATAAGGCGATATAGAGTGGTTGTTGTTTAAATGGCTGGTATACAGGTTGACTTGGGTTGGCCGGTTGCCCCCCAATGGCGGGGCCATTGGAGTTTTATGGCTGCATGCCCTTCCTGACACCAATCTCCTTTAGCCAGAAGGTCTTCAGATCGTTATTTGTCTGGAACCTCTCCCTAGACCTGTTTAACAAGGGAGACGCTAGCAGGAGTGATAGACTACAGGTGAGATACCTCTGGGATTCATTGGAACATGCAGACCCTTCCACCACGATAATGTTACACTCTATGGAGGGAGTTAATCGTATGTTTTTTTGCGTGGAGTCAATGAATATCCAACCTGTGTGACAGCTTGCTGCCAAGATGATCAAGGAGTCAATGGACAAGAAGTTTGGATCCTCGTGGCATGCTGTGGTGGGCGAGGGGTTCGGCTTTGAGATCACTCACGAGACCAAGAACATTTTGTACATGTTCTTCGGAGGCAGCATGGCAGTTTGTGTCTGGAAGTGTTCCTGAGATACTCCCCCCTCGCGCCATCATTGTCGCGACTTTATTACACACAGAGGCACACTGATTTGCACTGAGCTCCGGTAGTCGTAACCATCTGACGTACGGAGAGGTTTTTTTTACTTGCATATAAAATGTAGGCTGATGTGTGTGTTTTTTAAATTCTATTTCATATGTGAATCATTAGCTTTTCATGTTAAACTATTTGAGGGTCTGTTTATACATTCCTTTATACTTGGGACCCCGTTTCTTCCAACTTAATTGGATAATGGTGTTAATACTCTTTAAAATATTGTATACAAATACAATCATACCCCGCCCTACGTCATTAATTGGTTCCAAAAGCCGTGACGTAACCCGGTTTTTGACGTCAACGGGACGTAATGTCTTATAAATGCCTTAAAATGAGGACAAACACCGTAAAACTAGCGTAAATAACTATCGCTAAACCTTAAAGAACACTAAAACCAAATTTTTGTCATATTTTTTATGACGTAGGTGACGTTGCTGAGTGACGTAACGTCGGACGTAATGACGTTCGCTGAACTGAAATTTACTCTAGAAAGGGGCGTAAAGGCGAATTTGACGTACACCGAGATGACGTAAAGCGGGGTGTTACTGTACATTGAATAGTGCCATACGCAGATTCACGTACATTAATTCAGAATCCTTGTCTTAACACTTCAAAAACGGTGTTAAATATAAAAACTGTTTAAAATGTTTAAATTATGTTAATATTGAGTTTCAACTTTCTAAGTCTCAGGTTATGTTCTCGCCCAAACTGTAAAGTCATATGACTTGTTCATCTCCTTCCCCACCTCTCTATTGTGACTCCCCCGTTGCTCTCATTCTCTCTGGACCCCAAGCCTTCACTGTCACTCCCGTTTCTGCCGTGAATACCCTCGTTTCTTAACTCTGCTGCGCTCCTTATTTTATTATTTTCCATTTTACCTCAGTCTTTCCACCAGATTCACTTCGCTACTGTCGTTAGATCTCCCATCTCAGCTTCTTCAACTCATGCACGTTTTACAATAATGATAGTGTTTTTGAGCTGCACATGTTAAAGTGGAATTAGTCTTGAGATGTATTTTTTTACTGTTCCCAAAACTATGTTGTCAGTGATTTAAAACTTGGTATACATCCCATAAAAGCAAATAAAAGCAAAAAGAACTCGGCAACCATGCATATTGTTTTGAAAATTTACTTTTGTTGTGCTAAACAAATCGAGCACAGTATGAGTTGTACTAACCCAGTCAGGCTCAAAAGTGTAGTAACCACAAGAGACTGCGTGCAATGTATTATATGCACCTGCTATGGAACAGATTGCATGAGAATATTTATTACCTTTTGAGCATCAACTTGGGTATTGTATTGAATAATTTTGAGACAAGTACTTTGTATACTTGTTGGTAATTAAACCATAATCGGTTGTCTGTAATTAGAGGACAAATTGTGCATGTGATCAGACCTGCATTGAGCAATCATGCTCAAATACTGCAATGTGCTTGTGTCCCCCCTTTTGGTGGCACGTTATGAGGATTTTGATGGTCGTTTAAATTAGAGTACTTGGCTTACTATACATGCATGGAATTATGCACGTAAAATCGACCATTTCCAATCATGGATATTAATATTATACCACTATTTGATGGATTCATACCACTAGTTTATGCTTGCACGCCAAGGACAAAAGGATTGCTTCATCGTGACGAACCTCAATTCCGAGAATCATGGAGAGAATTATAGTACGAAGCACTGGCTAACTGTTGTGCATTTCTAATGTGTTATATGGTCAAAACAAAATCATGTGATCTCTGAATTTAAATGAAGTGGTCCTAAAATGTGTTTACATTGCATTTATGAACACATGGTATATTTTCTGCGTTTAAAACTTTAAAATAAGCACAATTTATTGTAAATGTAATAGCTATTGTGATCTTTGAGTGGTAATCACTAATGTGATCTATTTTCTGTTCAAAATGACATGTCGTTCTCTCCGCAGCCCTGTGCAGCCCTTTGTGACCTTCGGGTGAGAAGCGCTCTATAAATGCTATTATTATTATTAACTATGTTCAAACTACCTGATATCACATTCATCGTGTTATAGTGTCTCGTGTTTACGCTTGAATTTACTTATTGTTATTTTACATACATTTACCACGAATAAAGTTTGTCGACAATGTAGGAAAATTGTTCCGTGTAAATAGAGTGGCTAACTAAAATAATTTGAATATTTCCAGATTAACTCTTAAGGTCTACAAGTAATTATTGAATGCATATAAATATATTATCTTCCAAAGAAAAGTAGTAATTGTGCCCATATGGGAAGTAGTCGTTAACTGTAGCTTCCTCTCACGTAATATTCATTGGAATGACAGGCTTCACTTGTGGAAGGTATACTCTGTGCCAAGTGTCAGGGTTGTAGGATTTTATAGTCTCACAAGCAAAAGGTAACAAGGGTATGGCGATTATGTTCCTTTTATTGTGTAGGTGGTGTGCAGCAGAAGACTGCAGCAGAAACCATTATTTGCCTGTACTGTACCTTTATGTTCCAGTGTTTACTCCTTGCATTCAAAAACTTGGCAGTGACAAACACGGTGAAGTATGGTCAAATAACCCCCACCACGAGCTGTCTAGTATTGAACCCCTTACCCCCCAAGCACATGTATTATATTTTTAGAAAATACTGATGCAATTACTCGGTGCGTAGTGGGTAGCGCTGCCGCCTCACAGCAATAAATCCCGGGTTCGAATCCCGGCTCGGGGGCCTTTCTGTGTGAAGTTTGCATGTTCTCCCCGTGTCCGCGTGGGTTTTCGCCGGGCACTCCGGTTTCCTCCCACCGTTAACGTGGGAGGCATTGACTCTCACTGAGGGTGAGGTTTGAGAGAAAGGGAGAGGCAGCCTGTATATGTGTCTCTATGTATGTGGGGAGCGGTGGCTCTGTGGTTAGCGCGCTGGGCTACAAACCTGGCTTTGTAGCGCAGCGCGCAGCCTCTAGTATCTGTGTATGTATATAAATGTATGTATCTGTATCTCTATGTGTCCGTGTATATATTTGTATGTGTGTGATAGATTAAGAGGAAGGAAGAGGCAGTTTATTGTTGTCAAGCTCGACGATTGTAAAACCCGTGCTTTGCCTGAGTCTGTAACAAGCCCCGCCCTCCCTTCCTCCAGGTCTTTAAGTCCAAGCTCAAAACGTATTTCGATCACTTAGCATTTTAACTGAGTTGTTAAAGCTTTAACTGTCAAGCACTCCGAACCGTCGTGCATGAAAGGCCCTATATAAATAAAGAATATCATTATCAACAAGGACGACGAGCCTATATAGATAAGTATTGTATTGTGCATGTGTTTCTCTGTGTCCGTATATGTATATGTTATGTGTGTGTGATACATTAAGAGGGAGGGAGAGGCTGCCTGTTGTGTATATGTGTGTGTGTATCTGTATCAATGTATCTCTGTGTACCCGTGTATATATCTGTATGGGTGTGATAGATTACGAGGGAGGGAGAGGCAGCGGTTTGTGCTGGAGCCCCACGATTCTGAAACTGTCTGAGAGTCACAAGCGCGCTCTCTCACACTCCAGATCGTTAAATCCAAGCTCAAGACTTACTTGGATAACTTTGCGTTTAAAATATGTTTTAAATGAAAGTCGCTATATAAATAAATATTGTTGTTATGAAAACGTAGGACAATCCTGGGACAAAAACAGAATAGGTAATAAGCGCAACGTGAAGTTGTTTGAAGGATACAAATTGAAGAGTGTGATTCGAACCGGGAACCTTCTGGTTACAGCGCAGCGCTTTTCCCATTGAGCCACTCAGTCGCTTCTTACTGAGGTTCAGAGCCGGTGAAATAATCTTATAATATAATTGCTGGTAGGTCGATGTTATAAAACCGATTATCACTCA
>JAZEWU010000004.1:10339350-10372834 GCA_036362915.1 Geotria australis | reverse complement strand
AGAAAATACTGATGTAATTAAAGTAAAATGCATTTAATGCTAGTATTCTCACATTTATTTAAAATCGCCTGGTTTTACTTTGTGCAAAAAATTCAACAGTATTGAAATCTCTCAATTGATACTATTGCTACGTTACTTAGTCCTTTCTTGGCTCATTGTAGATCTCTGATACGTTTGTATTATTTCTTTGCGCAATTTTTATTATTACGACTTTGTTTTTCTTTTGAAATTTTGCGCCCCCTAAGAATTTTGCGCCCGGAGCAACCGCCCCGGTGGCCCCGCCCACGCTACGCCACTGCATAGGCTTATGGCATTGGTTGAAAAGTCTTCAATTATCAGAACCCAAACGGGGGTCAAGGTAGAAGCGTTCACGTCGCGATCCCTATCAAGTCTTCTTCTTTGCGATTCTTCGAAGCACGATGGCTAGCTTCTGGACATGGTCGTCTTTCAGCTTGGCTTCGAAGTGTTTGGTAGAATTCGCAGGCAATACCAAGTACTACCTGACAGGGATCGCGACGTGAACGCTTCTACCTTGACCCCCCCTATCAAGTAATACTTGGTATTACCTGCGAATTCTACCAAACACTTTGAAGCCGAGCTGAAAGACAACGATGTCCAGAAGCTAACCATCGCGCTTCGAAGAATCGCAAAGAACCCAAACAACCAGCAAACCAATTATACTGGTTGATTCGTGGGTGCCTTATCCAGCTACAACATGTGGACTGTAACACACTAAACATCCAAAATAACTTTGGAATAAACGAAACTGTGCAAGCAACATCAATGCGTTTCATGGCATCAGCAGAAAATATTTATTGTGTTATTTCCAAGTACACTCAGATCTTCACGTTTCTTGTTTATACATTGATTGGGTTATTCACTCACAAAATATGACCAGCTCATTTCACTGGTCTATTGTGGCTTGAGGAAATATGGTGTTTAAATAATCATAACCAGTTTAAGCTATTTGCAAGGCTATCCTTGCTTGAATTGGAGCTTAATGGTAATCCTAATGGGAATTAATTTTGTGCCACCATATACGGCATATAAACCAAATTTCTGAACTCACAATTTACAAAAATCACTAAAAGCATCACCTGGACTCAATAACACAGCATACCGCAACTGTGCACACTCCTGATCCCAAACCATGACTCCTGTGTTCTACCGATGCAATGTGCCTTTTATGGGCGACCAGCTGAGGAAGTTGATTTAATGAACCAAAAAGCCCCAAGCAGACATCACATCCAGTGTGGCACCCTGTTAAGGCAAATAACGTTAATTCCCGTGAGCCAACGCTCAACGTGAGTAAAACATCAAACTCTTGAATATGAACGTGGATTACAACGTTGCGCAAGTGTCGAGTCGACACCCACTCGTTTGGACACAGATGTTCATTGCTTAAGGTTTGTAACATTGTCAGCCTTTACAACGTGTACCGTTTGCTACTACTGTGACACATTTAGAGGGCAAAAAGTGAACGAATGTAAATGTAATAGTTAAGTCTCAATCAGTGACATCTGACAGTTAAGCTGTATTCAATAAGAATACTGCTTCCTGAAAAAAATAATCATTTGGGATTTAGATTTTTGCAGGAAGAGACAGCCTTTGCTATAAGTAACAATGATATATACGCAAAGCTAAGCATTTCATGAACTACAGTCTTAGACTGCAGCTAAACATTTCATACAAAGTTTGATCACAAGAATCAGTGGGGAAACATTAACAGTGCTAAATCGGCTCAGAGATTTGGATAAACATGAATACAATGCATGAATAAATATAATAATACTTTTCCTTCATGTTTACATAAGGTACGCTACACTGCCCTGCCGACCCTGCCAACACCCTTGATGATAACTCGAGTAAACAATTTATCTTGTCTTTGTCAGCAGACATAACGGGCCACAACATGCAAAGATAATTAATCTCGCTATAGGTAACAGGCAATAACTCTGCTTTATAAGTAATATACATCATCGTCATCTCGCTCATCAGTAAACAGTGCAGCGTGGCTCTGGAGTAACGTGGACGCAACCTGCGGCAGTGGAACCAGGATGAGTGCCGAAAAAACGGGCGATCACAGTGGAATGGACGAGTCCCTGTGCACAAGGTGCACATTTAAGGTGCGTTCATAGGTCTGATGGGTAGAGTGGTGGCGCATTATGCCGTGTACCTGGCGACATGGTTTCATTAATACACGGCTGCGGCTAACGTTAGTGGCAACGTCTGAATCATTCCCGGGTGACCAAACCGACCCCTTCCCCTTCACCGACTGGCACTGTTCAGCGCCGTCAGGTACGGTCAAACAATCCTGACGATTGATATGGCGACATCGGGAGGCCTTCATCCAGAAATTAGCAGACTAGGTGTAAAAACAAAACAAGGTTGGGTGGACGCCTATGTGCAGACGGGAATCGCAGGGATGAGAGGTGCTCGATATGCAATTGTCCCCCCTCCCCCATGGTAAAATGGGTGCGTTTACAGCAAAGTGACCTAAGTTTTAGCACTGATGGTATCACCCGTTTCTTGATTTGACGTTGTTGCTGCCCCCCCAGGGAGAAGTACTCACCTACAATGCTCACTCCCGTGTGGGGTTGTCAATTGTCTCCGAGATCAAACGAGGGTGGTCTTTAGCCTCATTGGCAGAGGTAACTTCCTTCATAGGGTATTCACTTACACCAACTGGGGTCGATGGGCCGAGCCAATCCCCCAACTCTCAACATTTCAATTGGTCGTCGTGCGCTCTTGCCCACAGCACTAGTAGGTCCAACACAGAAAGAGCCACCGAGATTGTCCGCCACAAAGCTTCCGCTGCCTCTAAAGACAAGGTCTTCATGCACTCAACTGCAAGGTCCCCTCTGCTCACACTTAACCGCACCGGCCTGATAACCACAACCCTCAACGTTCTTAACGCACACAGCACTACCATGTCCATCACATTACGATGCTCACGAAAAACTAACCCCTATCAACCTGTAAACAAATTGGCCTTGTATACCAATGTTAATGTATAGAAATTTTTTGGTCCTGGCCAAAAATAATTATGGCAATTATGACTTGCACATTTTTCCTTAATTGACGGACACTTTAGTTTTAAAGTCATACGTTAATATATACTGCATAAGCAGTTTTTTTCTTCAAAATGTAATTATTGTACATATTTTCCTTTGAAAAAACGTCTGCAATGAGAAACACTGATACATGAGTTCAAAAAAACAGAACACAAGATTTTCTATTGTATACATATTCCAATAATGAGGATCTTTTAAATAAATTAAAGCACGTCTATGTTCCTCTGTTCTCTTATGTATCGCTGGATAAATCCAGTGTCCCCCACAACTCACAAAGCCAATTCATAACTCCTGGAGGCCTCGGTAAATGACAACGGTATGTCTGACGCCAGCATGTGCTCCATTACGAGGGGGAAAGGACCTTGAATGGATTAGAACCCAATGCATCTGAATCTTATCATTCGTAATGGCCATTTTCACATTTCATCAGGAGTACGCCAGCGGCAACTAGACCAGATTGTTGCTTGCAATTTAAAATTACGATTCCAACCCAACGATAGCAATTAGCGGAATTATGTTACGTTAACGACTGCCACACACTCGCCCCTAATGCCAGGCCCCTTGTAAGTGGTGCACTGCACATGTACGGATTTACACAAATTTGTACAAAATCCACCGGCGTGCAACGTGCATCTGCGGGCAGACTGCGTGAACGTGGACACACAAAACCCCACCACCGTCTTCCCCGAGTGTGCAAGTGTCTTTTAATCTTTTCGTCTCGTCCTAGAGATCAGCAGTCTTGCAGAAGTTTCACACACGAGATGCGCGTCCCTGCCTACTGACCACACTTTCCTTGGTGCCTGCGGCGCCCTCTCGCGGTGAAGATTTTCCCAGGGTTTGCACAGCTGGTGGCAGGCAGGCAGGCAGTCTCTTATCGTACGTCCACACTCATTGATCACTCGCCACATAGGGGTCCCTATTATGTTTGTCTCTTCTTTATGGAAATCCTCTTTTTCCGTGTGGCGAGCATGTCATAGAAGGGGTCCTTGCTGATGCTTGCCCTGCAAAACATGATAATACCACATTAGGAACACATTAGGAACACAACGATGTTCTCGCCGAGTTGCGTGGGGCAGTGCCCATCTGTGTCGTTGGCCCATACATTTGCTATAGTGTGAACTAGTCTCTCACCATAGGCCAACCGGCAATTTGTGGGATCGAACTTACGACCTGATTTTTTTAATTTCTAAAATTACAACACTACCCGGCTATCCGGGGTGATAACAACTATGTTATTTTTCATCAATGCTTTGAAACATCGTAGGAGTTCACAGATTCTTAAAATATCTGGGCAATGTACCATTAGTGAGCTCCTATAGCAGGCAATGATACATTGGTAGTATCAGAGTACACATGCTCAGCTACCACATGCCCATGCAGCCAAACAGTAGGGGCTACACAGACACAGAATAGGCTACAGAACAACCCGGTCTGATGTGTTGCCCCAATAGTCTTAAGGATATACAGGGGTTATTTGTCTTTTGTGTGCGCTCTGCAACTCACTTGATGCACTTAATCCACTCGTCCTTCTCCTCGGGCGATGGTGCTGAGATGCGGTAGACCATGTGCTTCCCCTCGACCACGCGGCCGTCCGTGTCCGTCTTGCATGCCTTGATCACCCCGCCCTTGTTGTTGGGGAGGAACAGCTCGAAGCAATTCTGCCGTCGGAAGCGTGGGGAAACCGGGGGGCAGCAGACAGAGGCACATCTTAACGTGAACTACAACAGTTCCCATTCGCTCTGCTCCAGTCAATTATATTTTTTGTATCCACGTTAATTTTTAATACTTTCCAAGTAAGGTTGAAAGTGTTTATGCATTAGTGCTGTCTATCCGTCCATCCGCAACAGGGGGCCACTATAACTCTTGTAAACATTGTACAAAATGAACCAAACTTCAGTATGAAGTTGTTTTGCTGTAAGGGACTAACCTGATTGAAAACTATCCACATTGATCAAAGGGTTGCACAAAACTTGGAGTCACACCAGAAAAAAAGACAAGTTATAAACACAGTTCCCTTCGGCTTCCACTCTACTAATTGCATACTTCAAGAGCAACGAGAATTGGAAAGCATTACGTAATCTTGCACACAACAAACACATTATAAACGAAACATATAAACCGAAGCGAACGTAATCAATAACGAATCACGCGGAGAGCAGCTGGAGCGCAAATGTCCGCGGCACGCGACACCTTCCCAAATGTGCTTAAGCACCCTATCGATTAAGCACCCCCGTCGTAACCATTTCAAATACATTTTGATTTTAATTCACACATTTCCGCTTGGTCGAGAACAGGTTTTTTTTTCCAAAATGGCACAAAGCTGTTTACGCTTGAACAGGTGGTTAATAATACCTCGGGGGTCAATACAATGGGTTCCAATTTGCACAACGTCAACAGTGGTTGTCCTCTCGACCAACTGCTCGTTTGAGCATTTAGAAGCTATGGGTTTTGTTTTTTCACGATTTCGAGCTGTTAAGGGGACGACGTCAGCAGGTGGCTGAGCAGCAAAATGCATTGTTATATTGTACAATGCTGTCTGCCGTCACCAACCCGCACTGAAGTACGGTAAAATATTCCCAACGATCCGCAGTGTGGGGAGGCCCTCGTCCAGAAGTATATGACCAAAAGGGGCTGTACATATGGTGCGTAATATTTCCATATCATCAACATGTTAGTATCGACACTTCCAGTACTTATAGAAACCACAGGGTGGCGAGAAGTCTGCCTTCACTGCACACATACAAACGTAACGGCAGAAGGCATGCAATTTCCTGCTCACGCTATTGCTGGTAGACGGGCCTCCCTGAGAGGCAGATCTAGACAGCACCTCTAGAGGGTACTTTGGCGTAATCTTCCATGCTGGCCAGACATCTTGGAAAAAATATAACCACTCAGAATTTACCCCACCATATGCGATGTGCCGATCGCCAAGCTGTGGTTTCTGCTGGGTGGGGAAGCAGTGTGAAATGCCGCTGCCCAAAGACCGAAACGGCAACCTCTGGCTTTCAGGTCGGGCGTGCTATCCGTTACACTACAGCAGCATCCAAACCTGACATATTATACACATTTATCTTTGTGATCACATTCAGTTGCAAAGGCCGCTGATGACGGCTAAGTTGCGAGGCCTCGCGCGAACACGTACGGGCTTCTTGGGGTCGTCCACCTCCCGAATGCTCAGGTTCTCCAGGGGAATGATTCCTCTTGGCTCCTTGTCCTGCACAAGAGACAGCATACAGTAGCGTCAGTTACAAAAACACTCTGGAAAAAGTTTCTGAATCTAAAGTCACTTTTAGGTCTCCCATTACCGATTATCACTAAGGAGAATTTGGCCACTTTAGTCACGATGCGAAGCCAAGCACAAAAAGTCCCAATTTTGCATATTAAGAAGTAACCACTTGTCCGTTATTCTGTTCAAACCGCAATAGTGTTTAAGTATTATGCATTTAATCATTCATCGATTAGCATCGTTTCTTATGGTCATGAAACAAACATATAATTGTGCATGTAAGAATTATAATTCATTAACATTATAAATGTATTTTACTTCTTGCCAAAAAAGAATCGAATGAACATTTCATTGAATCAAAGAATGAGCGAATCATTGCATGCCTAATGTGTATAGCTTCTTGTTACTGGTCTCAGCTACAGCTTTGTCTCAGGAATTGTTTTTAAAATGGGGCCTGTTTATTATTTACCACAGCACAATGCACTTTGTGTGGGGAAGGCACAAAATAAGGGCTTATGGACCCACAAAGGGCCTATAATTGAAAACGATGAGGAGGAGGGTGCTAATGTCCTTACTGTTGTGTACTCAAAGTAGTAGAGGCAGTTGTCTGTCAAGATGAACCACCGCCTCTTCCAGGTCTTCACCTTTCCTCCTGAAATAACCAGATCAGTCATTTTGAATAAGTGGCAACAGAGAAATTTATAGGAGCTGAATATCACAACAAAAATGTGAAGTTGCTGCTAAAACAAACTACAATGATTTGCTTTTGCGTTGCTTTCTTTGCAATGTCTGATAAAAAAAATGTAAAAACACGATTTTTATACATTTAAATTCGAAAATACACCCCATGAAGACAGCACCAACATATGCGTTCAGGCATCATGAACCCACAGCAGGAAAAACAACTTTAAAATTAAACGTGTAATTAATTAACCTGTAATGTAGATATTTCACAAAGAATTACAGAGTGCCCTGGCCAATGCCAAGCCACAGGTGACCTTACTTTGCACCAAACCTACAAAGCTAAATACTTGTGACTGTATAACAACAATGTGTAGAAGGAAGCTAAGACGGCAACCATGCGGCACCACACTTGCCTAGTTTCAGCAGCCATCCCTCCCGGTCGGGATTGAAGAACGTGTGCGTGAGGTCATTGCCGTCGTCTTCAGGAATTTTGAACGGCTCGTTCTTTATGCTATCGTACAGGTTCTGAAAAAACACAACCCAAAGCCACTTCCAACGTTTTACCTCTCATCTGAAACACAACCCCGGCAGGGCTGCGCTATTGCCGCTTGTGCCAAATTTTGCTCCGTTGTGTAATTAACTAAAAGCATTTCGCTCTGTTTAAAAAATACATAAGTACAGTGCTCTTTGTGTATCAGTGGCAATCGCCGGCAGCAGTTGCCAAAAGCATGCTCTCTAAGTAAGCAGCAGATGGTTTCTCTGCTACCAGGCTTGAACAGGGACGATCCACTTTGGCAACACCTCATTGGCCACTGTGGCCAGATGTTCACCACTGTGGTCATGAATTATGTATTCAGATCCTCATTTAGGAAACTGAGATGTTAATAGCTCAATTGTGTCTTAGCTATTGTGTGGATTTACTTTAGTGTTACAACACTAATTAGGAAATCCTGCATTGTGCAGGACGTAAAAGAGTAGAAAAAAAATCGAGATAGGTAGGTTTTACCGTCTGCCAAAGGACAATCAGTCATCTGAGTGGATGGGTTGGCAGCAGGGTCTTAAGAATGCAAGGCCAGGTGGCACACACCTGTAATCTAGTGCACTGGAGGTACGTGGGCCAGAAAGCATCATGCGAGTGAAAATCCAAACGTGATGGACAAATAAATGGCCTGAAGGGAGTACAGTACAGGTACATTGTACAGCCCTTTATTAATACACTGCTGTATGAGGGCCTCATCACATTATGCAGGTCATGGGGGGGGGGGTTAACTAACCATAATTCACCACACAACTCATCTGAGGGTTGGTGAAGGTGGGTTTTGGGCCAGGACCTTTTCAAATATCACTCATCACTGATATCAGCCATGGCTAGGATACAAACTCATGGTTGCGGGTTTCAGAGTGAAATGCGCTAACCATCGTACAATTGTGTTCCACCTGAATAAATCATATCCAGAATAAATGTATGACGTGCTAAATCATACATGACTAGTGACACAGCCGGTCAGCGTGACGTTGGTAAGCCATGGGTCTTTGTGCCGGGCAAGGCGGCGCAGAGGTGGCCACTAGTTTCTGCTCGCGTTACTCGGGTATAGCGGATGGTGGCCCGAGCTGGGCAGTGCAAGGGGGGGGGGGTCGCTTCCTACCCTGAGCAGCTCCTCTGGCAGGTCCCCGCCGTCGTTGATGCCACGGTTCATGAGGATGAAGCGCTCGGTCGTGGGCTTGTCGCGCACGTTGGGGTTGTGGAGGCTCGTGTTGAGCATGATGATCGCGAAGGACAGCACGTAGCAAGTATCTGTCATGACGGCGACGATGTGAGACCACAGCTTCCCAATATGGCAATTGCTCAACTAGCGCCCAACCCAGTACAAGATCAATTTCAAGATCGCACTCACCATACTTGTTTTTGGAGCACTCCACCCATTAAGCTAATTAAAGCAATTCATTCGTTTAGCGAGTGCAGTGAATTCACCTTGCTTAGGCAAACCGATTAAATTGGTTTTCATTGAGAGTATCATAAATTACATGACGGAGGTTGTGGAAAGCAAACCACAGAATGCTGAATATGTTGGCGAAAGCCTGAGGATCTGGTAGATTTCAACGTGTTGTGGCACTACCACCTGTGGGGCTATGAAGTTGATATTAGATGTCACTAGAGCTATAAGGTTGCTGACCTATGAGCTACCTGTGTGTACGGTCACCGTATTCTAGACATTCCTACCACATGTCAGCTAGTTAGTGAGTATTTTCTGGATGAGCAAATGCATCTCTATCCGCAAACCACAATCAATAATGGAATGCTTAAAACAAGACGTGAGCCAACAGACACAAACAAGTCTGATAGTTACTCAACGACAGCGTTCTTCAGCCACATCTGGCCCGTGGATGCTCTCAGTGGCCTGCCAAGCTGTGGCCTGCTGAGTGACGTGGCTTGCCAAGACATAACGAGATACAGATGACTAAAGTGAAAAGAGAAATCAACAGGAGATAGACCTATACACGAGATATAAAGATTAGTGAGATGAGGGCGCTATAGATGAGACTGACCTGGAGACAAGAGACACAGATTAAGCAGCCACACACACAGGTGTTGTGCCTCAGAACACTGTGCGACGTCGGAACAACTGTTTATGCGACACTGGGATGTCACGTCGCCCTCCAGCACACGCTATCACGTGGCCCCTGCTGGAAAGTAAAGTTCAACAATCCTTGCTATTCAGGACAGCCCTAGTGTCAGTTGTACGCGCTGTGTGTGTGTGTCTGTATGCGCGCGCGTGCGGATTCTGGCCCTCACCGGTTGACTGGAACACGCCCGCGTTGCACTGGCAGTAGCGCGTAGCAAATGCCTCCATCATGCGGTCGATCTTCTGTGCCTCTCCGGGCAACCGAAAGCTCCACAGGAACTGCCTGCCAAGGGCACCCACACGGAGCTCTAAGGACGGACGCTACTGACAGAGCTGGATTTAAAAAAAAATACTATTGACGCAGTCAAATTACCCAGATAACATGAGCACCGTGCCGGTACTTATCTGCATGAGGAATGCGACAAAGTCTTCCGACAGCAACAAGGTAGTGCAAACGAAATGAAGAATTAATTAACGAATGTAGGGCAGGGACCCCTTACCTGAGCGCCTGCACTAGGTTGAGGTTGGCGAACTCGTGTAGCTCCACGAAGGCGTGCAACACCTGGATGTTGAAATCATCCCTGTGGGAGAAGGCGAAGGTCAAACATGAGCCGTCTAAAGTGCGAACACAGCGGGCCCCCGCTGTGACAGCCAGTCTGTAATTCACCGGGAAGTTCAGGGTCAAGAGGTTATCGTAGCCAATGTCACTAGTGACACCGCACATCAGAATTACTTCCGTGCCTCTGCCTTATCCTGCCTCTGTCAGCACCTGACATGGTCTGCTTTCAATATCTCGCCACCAGTACCAACATGGTTTTAGATATCGCCTTGTTTGTTGACCTCTGGGTATCTTTTGTGAATTATTGTCCTGGTTACATTCCCTCCTTCATCCTGCAAATGTACCCCACCCATCATAGCTGCCTCTTCCTCCTGATTAAATCTAAAATGGCTTCTTCCTAAAAGGATCTATTACGGATCTGCGATAGCTCCTCAATGTTAGCAGACAATATGACCCAGGTTTGCATTGTGACTTAATGCGAGCCAGAAATAATTTCGTAAATGCCAATTTGTAATCCTATAAGATCAATTTCAAAAGGTCACAAGGGCCAATGTCACAACGATGTACCTAAAAATATTTATATTATTCATTTGAAAAACTACCGCAATCATTCACAAAATAACGGAAAATTGCAATACCATACACTCCGAATTAATAAAAAAAAATATTGGGTCAATGTCTGAATTGTCTTCACTAAACTAACTTTAAATGAGCATTACGTTTTAAAAATGAGATTGTAATTAATAGTTTTATGTTTAATGCTTGCTAGTAAACCGCTATTATTAATGGTGTATTTACCCTACGTTACAATGGAATTGAATGAAGTGGTGGTATGGTAGCTCACGCACTGCACTACGAACTCAATGACCTGAGTTTAATTATTTGTCAAGGCTCTAACATCAGTGGCATGATATCTAAACCAGTCCTGCGTTCACCTTTCAGTAACCCACACTAGCCAGTGTGGTGATGTATAGTAAAATAACCCTCATGACCGACACGGTCGAGTGAGGCCTCACTTCATACATCAGTGGATAAACAAATGGCTATACAAGGGAATGAAATACAGTTTCATGTGTGATTAAAACAACATGTATCTAAAAAAACACTTGCTCAATAAATCCGACCGATTCAACCCAACTGTGCTATATTCATATCAACCACCTGCACTCCACATGAGGAACCGGCCACTAGACATGCGTGTAAAGCGTGTGTTTCGGGAGTTACGCCATCTTAAGGCTGCACTGTGGATTTTGCGGGAAAACCCTGTGGACCTATTGATTTATTCAGAATCACACAGAATTGCAGAATAGGTAATACAAATCCGGTCTGTCGCCAAGAGGAAATGCAAGTGTAAATATCATAATTGCACCATTAGCAAACTGCGTGCAGCCTTCCTTGAAATCTCTGGATAATTCTCAAGACCAGGACCGTCCACTTTGCTGCTGGCTAATGACAAAGGAAGCGTGCGGTTTTTTAGGCTTTAGATGCGCCATGTGTGTGTACATTATGCGCAGGCGTATGAATTACGATACTATGAGCAGAGCCCTGGATTTGCATTGACCCGTCAATCAACGTCAGTGTTTATAAACGGCAGACTTGCCGGAAATTACAAAAAAATCCACGGCAATGCTCACTATAAGTGCATACACATCATAATGTGGATGTCGCACGACGGCATACGTCAATGTAACGCACACATCATTCAGCATGTCTTGTGCTGTTAGTGCCTGCATGTATATGGCATAAAGGCGGCTTTGAATTTGATGCAAATGTGTGGATACGGCATGCACTCGCCGTGTTGTGCATGTTCTGTGATTCGCACTTTTTAATATGTACGCGCAAGCACGCAAATAATGTGCATCGATGTATCTCTTCAGAGCACTGCGCGTCACTACCTCTCTGGCCTCTCTTTGTTGCGAAGGGTCATTGCCCAAAACGTCGCCTATAATACACTTACTATTATTATAGAATAGTGGGTGTATTCTATAATAGTAAGTATAGCACTTATACTGCACTCCCAAGGCTCCTGTGAACCATAAGTTGTCTATAAAATGCTTAGGCATAATTTTTACTATTATGCTACATTATTATTATCATTAGTATAGCGTTCATTTAATAAATACTGTATAGTTATAATGAACCATGTTATAATGGCCTCTCTTAACGGATGTATCGCTTAGCGCACAAGCCTCAAGAACGCATCCTATCCATTAAAAGAGGTAGTATGCCCTGTGTGTGATAATTGTGTTCATAAAGTTCTGGGCTCTGCTCTAGGCAAAACAGTTGCAGACTCTTAAAATAGCTTTGGTAATAGGTTTCCTTGCCCTGCCTCAGCATGTTAGAGGCCGTAAGGCCTGTGTCAACCATAAAAACAGCGTCACCTCTCTCCCAGGTATTCCCCAATCGCAGTCTTGTTGAGGCCTTCCCCCTTGTAGAGGAACTGTGCGATATCCTCGGGCGTGTTCTTCAGAAGCTCGTTTTCTGTCAGGAACTTAATTCCCTGTTGTCAAAACAATAACCGGTGCCAAAGCATTTTGTTTATACACTTTTCAAGCATTAATTGTGAACAACTCCGAAAATACTGTGTAGATTTTTACAGTTGCATTCTACGTGTTGTATCGTACATTGTTTGGTGTAATGCCAGATGCTTTGAACCACATATTGGGCGATTCTTCAAAAACTGCAATATTCAGCCCCTGAAGGAGCTCCCAGCACGTGGAGAGAAATGCCGGACATCATACCGAACAAAATGCATCTGGGAACTATAACAAGTCTAATACTAATAAACACTATAAATAAAACAGCAGCAAGTGTAAAAGATCTCCATAGTATAGCTCTTTCATGTTAAATCGTAAAATATCTCCTTCATTTGCATGAAAAAATGTAATTGTTGCAGGGCAAAGCACATAGTTTGAAAGAGTGCATCATTTTCTTGTATTCAAATACCATATAAATCGACCACGACATCCGAGAGCTATGCGCTGCGTCAAATGAAAAAAACAACCAAACAGCCATCAATCAGCACAGCACGCCACCTCTAGAGGGACACCCTGACCTGGCTTGGAACCCTTAAGACATTCCCCCCTCAATGCATAACACAGCTGTGCAGATGGAACAGCATCTGAGTTGATGCGAGTTTCATTTATTTTTTTAAAAACGGGGGAAAGTGGACTTGCAGTGTGCAAGCCAAAGGGCCGATTTAATTGTGCTTGGCAGGTTGTCTGAATCTGACGTGTCCTCATTTGTGTGTGAGCTGCGGGTGCATGAGAAGGGCTTTTCCGACATTCAATACAGAGGCCAGGCGGCTTCCACACACTCAGATAATTGCTTGTATTGATGTGAAATGCGCCGGAGCTTTATGAAGCCAGAGTAGTCCTGATAGCGAACCCATTCATCATTTGGCTAATGCGGACAATCGGGAAGCACCAATTCTCCTGAGAAACAAGGCTGACGCCGATAAAGGAAAATGAGAGTTCACTTGCAAACAGCAGACCGCATCATTTAACACAAGGCAACACACTGCTAAGCAAGGGGATACGTGTAATATGCACATTGCAAATTCAGGGCTATGTGGTGGGCAGCTGAAGGAAATCTGTCAAATTCCATCGTTGTAACTTAACATTATACGTTTCTGCATGTGTACTTTCTGCCGTCAACCTAACCATGCTGACTAGCATAGTGAAGCCTTGTAAATGAATCCTTATTAACCACATGGTGTGGATGGAGGCCCTCATCCAGCAGTGGATTGCTGAAAGGGCTGCACGTTTACACGCGTACGTTGTATCTGGTTTATCTTCAGAATCATTACACACACACATACATTTACAACAGCGTATGCCCAACCCCAACAGTTTACTCCACATATAAACCTTAAGGCAATTTTGGTATTTGTTCTATAAGGGCATTCGACTTTGCCCTTGACTGTTGGATTTTACATGTTATGTAAAGAGCTCATTAGTTAGTTAATTACCGGAATGTAAAATAAATAATTGTAAAATAACACTGGATTTTTGCCTAACATCCTGATAGGCTCAATAAAAAAACACTTTGTGGGAAGTCGAAAGTAATCATCTTGTGTAAAGACCAGCTCCCCGCCAGAAAATCGCACAAGATCTGCCACAGGCCAAGAGATGCCAATGGAGGCACGAAGCTCTCTCTTTGGGTAGGGAGGCACCGTCTCAACTAACTATAAAACATCAGCCCGTCCAACAGAACGTGCACCCACAGCCTGCTACAAGTCACATCCCTTCGTTTCACTGGCACACTCTGGGTGGGTCGTTTTTCCAGCACTGTTTGCGAGTCGAGGTCGAACCAAGTCAGGGAAAGCTGGCCTCAGAAGATATTTAAATGTGGCTTGGGGCCAAGCAGGGCCATGGGTGGGGTTAATCAACTGATTCATTGCGTGTGGCGCGAGCGGCACGACTCGGCTTCTGGAGCTCCGTAGAGTCCTGGCCCGGCTCGTTTGCACAGTGGACACGTGGAAAAAGACATACAACAATGGTGGTAGTGTGTCACTTAAAACCACCCTCTCACGAGCGATTACTGCAGCTGGAGGCTCGGAGCTTTCGAAGAATGAGCTTTCGGAGAATTTTCCTTTATCTCAACATAATCCTCCCTTAACTTATAAAAATAAAAACTTCAAGCATAGGTTACGTTTATGTTGCTTCTGTCATGATATTTAAGACGTTTTGGATTTTTATAAAATGCCATAACATAATCCTACTTCCTTAAAGTAGGACGACTGACTGAGGTCAAGAATGTGTTTGAAAGCCACATATGGCACTTCTTAGAAGAGCAAATCAATGTCTGTAACGATATCACGACAGCAAGGACGCTGCAGTCTTCCTCAGGCAGCCTTGAGGTTGCGTACGATACTTTATTAATTAAGTAGAAAGGCATATGAAAGACAGAAACGCAGTTCATCTTCCCGCAGTTGTGTGTCATAGCGATAACAATACTTTAAAGGGCTTTAAGGGCAGCCCATTCGGCCCCCCGTTGAGATGAGACGAGGAGTCCTATTAAGGTCACTGCTTATCAAAGTAAAGTCCTGGAGGCTCAACACAGGAGGATGAGGCTGTCTCGCCAGCAAAAAGCACAATCCCTTTCCCATCCCGACGCTGGCTGCCACGGGAATAAGCAACGGTTTCCATTTCAAAGACCACGACGGCATTCATAAGCATAAAGGGGCTGTGTGTTAACGGGACCTTGGCATATTTTTGCTATCTATCACAGCTGTTGCAGATTACAGATGTAGGAAATGGCACAACACGCGCGGGTTTTCCTGTGAGAAACCCTAAGCGCGCACATCCCTCGATGCTCCTACGCACGCCTTGAGCGGCACATTTATCTGCTCGCAAGGGAAAGGCATTCTGCTTGCCCTCCGGGGATTTGGCTGCAGCGCGCACGAGTGCCGCCGCACTATCCTGCAACGATGGGCTCGCGGAGAAAAAAAACCCCGAGCGCGACCCATGATGACCAGAAGCCATAACGCTGCCGGCGTAAATGGCGTGTGCCTGAAAGAGTGCCTTGGAAAAATGGCGATCAGCACAATGTGTGTGACATTCTCAATATGCTACGGGCAGCAAGTTTTCAATAGCAGGCAGCAAGCAGGTTGCCGGCAAATCTCAAGAGATTTTTGGCGTTATCATGGGATCTTTGTTTTTCTATGCGTGATGGCCCAACATGTAAATGCACTCAGACGCCTTATCGATTCGTCCATCGTTAGCATTGGTTATGACACTAGCAAATGCACTCCTTGAACTGCGAGTGAAATAATAAGTTATGTACAGTTTATGCACGCTCCATACAAAATGCTCATTAAAACGGAACTGGCCAAGGAGTTGAAGCAAGATCTCCTTAAACACAAAAGAGTCTTATGTGTTTATTACTATTGCACGAATGTTTGCTGAAAGTAAAACGAAACCGAGACACACTGGGATTTTTTTTACAGTAGCAATGGACCTATGCAAAGAGCGTACGCACTATTACCAGACTTACACGGCACCCAGTGTGAGACAGAATGATACATCCCTAGAGGACAAGCCCCATGGCAATGTCCTTGCCCTAGGCATTCATGCATGCTCACGCACTGAAATAAAATACAATCATATTGGACAATGTATGCTGAACGTACCTTTTTGGGGTCCATGTTAAACTTCTTTCTCCCCATGGACATCTGTTTATTCCTCTGCACGACTTTGCTGTATAAAGTAGGGGGAGGGGGTTGGGTGGATGCAGAGGCAGATGGTCAGAACGAAAATACATCTTCGTATCACTGCTTTAAATCCATAACATCATCACAGCACATCGATCTCGGACAAATCTCCAATAAGGTTTTCTGACAGGCTATCTGTATAGTGGCCTTTGACCATATCACCCTGAATGCGCCAAATCTTTGTCAGATCTCAGAAGCTAAGCTCGGTTGAGCCTGAATAGTGCTTGGATGGCTGACCCCCACGTACAGCACGTTGTTATAGGCTGCTTTGAAGCTCTGCTGGGTGGCAGAAGGCAGTGCAGAAAAATCCACTGTAATCTATGCTTCCACGTTTGCACTTGCTGCCTTAAAAAAAACATGCTCTTAAAAGTGCAGTGAAATGCTATAAAATAATGCCCGCCACACGCACAGTGTGGGGAAGCCCTCATCCAGCAGTTACATTATCTGGCAGTTTCATGTCCAAACACCAATGGATAGCAAGGACAATTAGACCATTACATATTCAGCCGTTCACACCAGACTCAGATAAAAATATACAAACTCCACATTACACGACACTGCTTGGAAAAAAATCACAGTTTCTATGATATACAATCAATCAAAACGACCATCATAATTCTGAGGATATTAAACACAATAATTACCATGCAGCATCACGACAAGTAACGAACAGCCACTACTATTAACCGCGACGTTTGTTAGCGAGCGATGCGTGCATAAAGGTACCTCTCCTCGGCATTGTCCAGGCTCTCGATCTCGGTCATCACATCCGATATTTCGTCTTTAAGCCTCTGGAACGGGCACAAACCACACGACATTAACGCCTTCACCGCACAACAACACGAACGCACACGTCCATTTCACGCGCTGGGTATTCGACACGGTACGACGGCACAGGACTTGGGAGCGGCCAGGGCGGGGTGGTCGGGGAAGAGAGGATGTAACCAGCACTGGGGCTGAACCAGCGATGCATTAGCTGCGAGACCGTGAGTGCCGTCTCGGCATACAATAGCCACCGCCGCAGCACTGTGATGTGATGCAGCCGCCCACGCCGCGTGCCCTGGGTGGTCAGACTCATTATGCGGCCGAGACTCCAGATAGTGGGGATGTGTGACGTGCGGTTCGTCGGTCCACTCGTTGAGCTCTCCAGCCACAGCGCTCTGAACTCACCAATTCATACGCCAGAGGTGGGGTGCAGTGATGAATGGTGCGGTGGTTCTTACGCTGCACCATCAAGCTTGTCGTCCAAGTTCGAATCCGAGTCACGAAAATAATAAATTCGTGCGCGAACAATTAAACGCTTTTGTGGTGAGCGCACGAATAGATTGAACTTGGTTAACTCGTGTCATTTATTCCACGTATTATGGATGGTTTTTGAGTCCGATTATATCATTTTTCTCCACAATTCGTGTTCCATTTAATATGTATAGATGTAAAGGAGCGCAGTGCAACCAAGTGATAATTAAACCGGCCCTGGGTCCCTCCCAGTCCACCAGCGTGGTGAAGCATTATGTTAGAAAAAAAACGAGAAAGCATTCATTGTAACACTTAGTATGCATGCGCCAATGAAATAACATTACTGTATCTAATTCCAACTGCAAACCTGTGACAAGGCATTCCTGCTCCGATAACAGTAAGACCACGAAAACACATCACAGGCCCAATGCATGTGCTTGTTGCTGGCCGTACTAAAAAAGCTCCATCTAATGTTGAATGAAACAATAAAGCCAATGATTTTCTCCAGATTTTAATATTGTTTAAAATTTAATTAAGCACCATTCCTCCTTTTTATCTGGTGTAAGAACTGAATAGGACTGTTCATTTTGTTTTTCTGTTACCGACGATCGCATGTAGTTATTTTCGTACCAACAGATGGTTGCACCACGCATTATGAAGTATAACAATAAAAAATATCAACTCCAGCCCTTTGTGTGTGCATTTTGTCTGTGCAGTGTGGTGATTGATGAGCCCTATCGCTGCTGTCTTATGATGAACGCTGCATGACCAATCACATTTCAACGCAACCATGCGGTATTGAACGTCTGCACGTGCCAATCCGTTCAGTGCTCGCTAGAAATGTAACTGGACTCGACCATCAATAAGAAGCTCCATAATATCGACGGGACAATCTCAAAATGTGATTTATTGGACAGGCTAAAACTGAACCACACACGGTGGAGGAATTTCCCCCGAAGTACCGCACCTGAATGTCGACCATGAGCTCCTGCTTGCGTCGACGAATGCTGGCCAACTCCTCCTGCTCCTCCTCCGTCAGATCGGGTGGCACTGCAGGGAGTGGCACAACGACGTGTCGACGATCAGCGGACGGGTGTTCAACAAACAACACCATCAATAACACACGGCGATCCATTTATAGATACCCGACTAAAGTAATCGAGAGGAGAGAGAAACGAACATTTAATTTTAAAGCCTCTATATGTCTCCCACCATTTTTAATAAGCCTGTTTTAACCCTTTACCAACTCTCTTCGGTTAAGATAAGGGGTAATTAGAAATCAGTGGAGTATCTCTAAATGGATCACCCTGAATATTGGTCACAAAGCAGCGCAAACAAGTCAGGCGATATGGTCGTAGGGCAAAATGGGTGTCAGTGAGAGAGATGTAATTTATTATTTACAGCCCCTTGTCTAGCCACTGCTGGACGAACAGCTCCGCCACACTGTTAGTGGTGTGGGTTGTTTAACCTTTTTTACACCACGTTGGTAAACGCGGACTTGTGAAAGTGGTTGGATCCAAGGTCCGGTTGCGACATCGCTTGCCACCGATGTTACCCGTGGCCTGTAGCTGAAATCATGTGGACCAGCATCGAAGCTCAGAGTGCAAAGCGCTGCACCACTGCTGCAACGCTTGCGAGTGGCAGGTTCCGTGTGGCGCTACAGGACATACCGTGCCTAGCGATGGCACACACCTGCAGCCAGGGCCACTGCGCTCCGTGTCAGCGTGACACAATACAGCAGCGGTTGCGCAGACTTTTTAAGTCTGGTAAGGAAACCAATGTTAAACTTACGAATACCCAAAATGTCTTTAAGCCGCTGTTTTATTGTACGTAAATGTAAAATGTAAAGCCGTCTTGTGCATCTACTGCTGGATGAGCGCCTCCCCGACGTCATCCAACTGATTTGACCATACTTCACCAGGATGGTCAGTGTGGGTTGGTGTAGAATGGGAGTACAGACATTCAAGCATAGGAGTACAGTTCAATAATGAATGTTGCCGCGCTGTGCTCTGCTGCCAGATACATAGCCCTGCTCCTGTAACAAGCGTGTTTGTACACACTGGGTCACCCACTCAAACCACTGTGCAGGCTGAACCCTACTTAGCTACCTCAACCAAAGTATGAGACATGAGCACTCCGTGCAATGCAGCCAGTCGTAAAATCCACCTCCCTCGCCAAGGGTTGCAAAGCCAGACGTTTGGCACAGCCGTGACCGCATGCGGTTTTTTTTCACGCTTTGTTTACTACACACCTGCTGCTCATACACGTCCTGCCACAATCAACAGACGAGTAAACAAACCTTTGTTAAGGTGAAAAAAAACCAAATTGGTGGTAGTCCAACAATTTTCACAAAAAACATACTAACAGATATGGTTTTTAAATCTCACGTGGCAAACACGGAGACAGTGGTTGCATATAAAGAGCACCAACCACAGATACACTAATTGAATGCCAGACGAATCCCAATCTTATTCATAATAAAGCGATGAAGGCAGCGCACAGTCAGAAGCGAATGTTTTCTAGTTCATGTCCCGACGAGTGGCAGACACAGCACGGCACAAACGTGTGAGGAAGGCGCAAAGCGACCACAAGGTGCCATCTCACTGGGGTCATAAAAACCCTTCTCTCCCTTCTGTTTGTGAACACCAAAGAAACTACGAAGCCCTTGAAGATGCTCTGGTGTCACGACGATGTTCACAACCCGTGCAATTCAAGTTGCCGACTTCAGAACTGGCACAGACGCCCAGGTACCACCAGAGTTTCAAGAGCATGGAGGTATTTTGAACACAAGCGCCCAGCTTTATGGGCACCGCCATCGACGGAACGCACTCCCACATAATGATACCGTTCTCTGCATGTTTAATGTGTTGTCTCATACCCTGTGGAGGTAAATTATCATGCAAACACGGCGCTTACTCATTCCGAGCAGTGACACGACACGATCCTGCTCTGTGTAACAACCCAGTTCAAGTGCCTCATACTGCCTTTTGTAAATCCACTGCTGAATGAAGGCATCTCCACGGCATGTCCATGATGGAATTTATTTGACAGCACTCTCCAGCAACCCGAATAACCAGTGTGGTGAAGTATGGTTAAACACAATCCGCAACTGACACGGCATGAGGAGGATTTAACGCGGCAGCGGAGTGACAAAGGGCTGTCAATTCTTATGAAATTGACATATAGATACTGTACGCACAGTTGTTTAAATTCCACTTTCACACAGCCGGGTAAAGTCTGTCTACTGTACTAGTGGTGATTCCCCACAACGCGTTGGTCATTTTATTCACCCCAGTGGGATGATTGATCAAGGTGACCCCCCCTCTCCAGACTTGAACGCCGAGACAGTCGTGATCAAGAGTACAGTGCTCTGCCAACAACGACACGCACAGTGTCCTGTCATCTACGATAATTCCGAATTCAGCAAAATAAAATAATGAGTGGCCGACAGCTCATTAGGCAGTCACGGGGGCTCACAATCTGCTTCGCACGCCGTGTCCGGAGCCCACACAAAGGCACTGTGCAAAGCGATGCAGGTCTGAAGCCCCTTGGATTTAAAATCTGCACAGTCAACTTATTTTAAAACCCAAGAGGTATCCTTTTTCGATACCACCAAGTAACGAGCGGGAAATGTTTACCTAGTCGTGGGTGTGCTCGCCCGCTAACAGCACTTGCTCCAACAGTTTATGGAGGATACATGGGGGGATATCTGTGTTGGTATGCTGGTGTATATGGGAGGCAGTGGTTAGCTCGCTGTTGTACGGATGTTGCAGAGTTAAAATCCTGGCCAAGGCAATACAACTGAGGAGTGATATGTGAACTGGTCTTGAACCTCCAAAAACTCATCCCAACCCAACTTTCTGCCCTCCCCAATTACCTACCAATTTAAAATGTTGCGCTCAGCGAGTAAAACGACTGAAATGCAAAGTACAGAGGTTTTGTTTCATAAAGGCCAACATTTTTATTTTAGAATGATGAATTTCAAATAAAATTCTAGGTACTGTATGTTTCTCTGTGTGGGTATATGTATACGTGTGTCTATATATACACACACACATATTGGCCTTAATATATATTTGTTAGCTGCAACGCAATGCACAGATAGTCTGACATTTAAGAACGACATCTACATTTTCTCTGCAGCCACTCTTATTCATGCTATGGGCAGGCCACTTCTGTTCAAAGGGTAATTGGCACAAAAATCTAATACCCATGTGTGTGAGCTGCACAGTGAGGAGTTAATACTTACATCAGCCAGCAAGCTGAAATCTACACAGATAGCTTCACGACGAGCAATCTCTGGCATTCTAAGCAGCATTTGTGTGAAAGCACTCGTATTTATATGTGCATATCACAAATCCCTATCACTAGTAGGATATCAGAGCACCCGAGATGGCGATGGAGGTTTTCATCAAACAGCCAAGCCTTTGGTTTCCTCCGAGCGAACATTGCAAGTTCAAACCGATCATGCTTATCACGATCAAGCTGGCAGGATTCCCATGGCTTAATTGCACAATGACGAGAATTGTTCCGGTATTCCCTACGCATGGAGGATTAATGTTATCGCTACGGTGCACTCACAAATGGTGAGCGAGGGAGAGCAGGACGAGCGATTCGTGCTTTGATTCTGCCACATCGCTGTCTTACCGCGTCACGTCCTTTCCAAACATCACACGACAAAACATCCGCCCCATGAGAATATTGTGGGATAAAATGGGTCATAAGACGCAACATGACAACCTATATTTCACAGTTACTAAAAAAATAACACCACTTTCATACTAGCTTTTTTCGTAGACTGGATTTTTATTTTGACCAAAACTAACGAAATTGATTATTCATTCCATAATCTATGGAATGAATAATCAAATACAGGTCGATTTTAGTCATGATCGAACTGAATCACGGGCAAGAACAGCCTCTCCGCATCAACTCAGTCATGGGGGGTTGTTTGACCATACATCACCATAATAGTCCACTCCACACTTAAAAGGTGCAACGTCACGAGGAGCGTAACGATGGCAGACGCTTTCACTCACTGATATCGAATGGTCCAGTGATGGAAATATGCGTGGGAGAATCGGATCGTTTTCAACTTAATTGCATTCAATTCGATCACGGGACCCCAGCAGCCACCAGCAGACACTAAAATGCACCAGGATGTACGGTACATTTTGAAAAACACTTGCATCAAATCCCAATCCCCAAATCAAGACCATCACGGTGCCTTATCAATCTGTCCAGGGAGGGGTGAAGATTGAGCGATCGGATGACATTTTCAACTCCAGCCAATACCTCAGGAGTGCATCCTTCCATTCCAGTGTTTTATCAGTGCATTTTAATAACCTTTCATGCCCCATTCAGACATCACACGAGACAGAATGCAGCACACGGAGGAGCGACCGCCATAGGTAATTAAACGGGAAGAGACAAACAGAAACACACCGCAGCGCTATGCCAAAGGCCGTTACCGTATTGTGGAGCACTATACTCAATGAGCAATGGATTTTTATGCTAATGAGATACGACAGCTGTACTGGAATGCATGACATGCAACTCCATTTAACCACAGGCATTTAAAAAGCCAATCGGACGATGTGTGCATGCGTGAAGGAATGCGCGGCTGCCACAGCCCTGCTGCCTGCGTCATGCAAACTAAAGCTGAAGCCGCTAAGAGGTGTCAGGGCAGACATCCAGCTCTGCTGCCGGGCTAACGTAGCACATGGCAACACCGAGAGTTCATTCTAAAGCCCTGGCATCAATCAAGCAAGACAGCTGCAGTGTACATCATCCATAATCAGCCAAGATCTATCCACTGCTGGATAAAGGCCTCCTGATGCTCGCCGCCGGTTCTCGGTCCGTCAAGCTCCTGCACAAAAGCCAATTTCATCCTCTCGGATGTGTTCCATCCTGTGGTTGCCACTCCGTCGTTAGTCTTGAGCAAACGGCCATCGTACCTTCGAGCCACATGGACGTGTTCTGCCCCAAACCCTGATAAGGACTGCTTTTCTCTGCAATCCTTATCAGTTCCCAAACTTGTGTACATTCTCCAATCTACGTTTCCTCTTTCGATCTCTGTGTAGAGTCATCCAAAATGTGACTATGTTGGTTCGTGTACTGTTCCATTTTCTTTGCCAATGACATTATTGCTGAAATCACTGTAGCCACAGCCACCATTGTGAAGGTCTACATTCAAGCATTTTACAACATCAAATCCAACATACCTGCCCTGACCAATTAACCGCCCACACCCAGTTTAACATTTCTGCTTGGGTGTACCTCTCAGTCATCATAGATGTTCACGTATCCTACCTTTTCATATAATTTGCCTAAAAGTGAGTCACAAACAAGTCAGATATGCTAGCTTGTACTGTACTACAATATTGAACAGCGTTACGAATGTGGCCCGAAATATTTTATACAGCAAACGTCATTTCTCTGCAAAGGAGAGGAACCTGACGTTTTCGTTTAACTACGCTAACTGCATGGTGACTAAAGGCCGTTCGAGGAAGTCCGATGCACAATAATCAGTCTATAATTTAGTTCATCCTTCCACTCATGATACCTACAGTTAACCTCACATGAACTTGTTTATTTTGTAAACACGTTCCATCACCCTGACAAGAATTGCTGTTGGTTAAGATTAACTTGTCACCGGCGTACTGCGGTATCGATAAAGAAAAACAGCTTTTGTCAATACATTGCTTGATGAAGGGGCCCGTCTATATACCGTGTTGCTTATAGAAGGGTTACTTCACCACACCGGTCAGGGTAGAAGCGTTCACGTCGCGATCCCTGTCAGGTAGTACTTGGTATTGCCTGCGAATTCTACCAAACACTTCGAAGCCAAGCTGAAAGACGACGATGTCCAGAAGCTAGCCATCGTGCTTCGAAGAATCGCAAAGAAGAAGACCGGTCAGTGCGGAGTGCTGCTGAAGGAGGGCAAGTGACTGCTTTGGATATCACCCACTACTGATGTTAGCCATAGTCGGGAATTGAACTTGGGGCGATGATGCTGGATTCAAAGTATAATGTGCTCACCATTACAGCAGTGCTCCCCCCCACCGCACTGCTCGATCCATTAAACGAATCAATAATATCATTCACGAAACTGACCAGAAGGAAGACAAATGTGTGCCCAGCAGAAGCTGCAACAATACCTACTACGTCTCTTTGGACTGAATAAAAGTTTCTAGAACTCGTAACATCTGTCTTCTTGCAAGAAAGATTAGGACGCGTGTCAATTTGCGGTCGTGGGGGTTAGGTTAATAATGCTGCTTAGCTTAAACGGTCCTGCGAGGCTGGCTGCCAACAAACGTGAACGATCGCAAGAAAATACAGAGCCACAGAAATCTTGAAAATCATAAGCTGGCAATCACATCACAGGCAATGGCCATCATTAATTACCTGGCACGTTTAGAAAAAATGCCAATTTCCAAAATACACTCGACAAGCTTGAGTACACGTTTTACTGGCTGCCAGTAAAAACCCATTTTGCTAGCAAAATCATGTCGAAAGAAAAATCATTAAGCAAAATAAAATATTTATAGTCGTAATTTATGAAAAATACCCATCATAAGAGAAAAACAGTGTAGGCCGGAAAACCGCAATGTACATTTTCTTGAACTGCCGATTTAGTATAATTGCGCAAATGCCGAGTGCTTTTTGACACATTTGTGTGCCGTTTCAAATAAAATATGTCAACTTTCAGATACTCCATACTGTTGTGGGTACTTTGATTCCCCTTCCTCAACGGAACTGGGAAATTATTAATGCATATCCAAAAATGTACCTTAAGCTCAGCCACAAATACATCACTGGACTGCAACATACAATTCTGAGAGGTTTCGCGATGATATGAATCACGATTGAGGGTTACATTCACAATGTTTACCTTTGTAATCAATGTAGTAGCATATGGGCAACAGGGGTGATATGAACTCAAAATATAGAAGCTGTACAAAAGTAAAATACTTGATGCTTAGAAGAAAAGTTACACACACACATCTTGAGACTAAAAATTGAGTTGAATTGATGAAGCAATGGATCGTCACACCCCAAATAAGTATAGCTTAGTTTTCATCAATAAAGCTGGATGTTTAACATCCAATAAATTCAACAAACAGAATTGCGACACTTACAATTTAACTTGGTAAACTTGGCACTGTAGGAAGGTTAAGAAAATTCTACATCGTCTCCAGTGCCACGTTTTCACGAGATTATTAGCTTATGAAAGTCATTACATGATACATTAATGCTGCTACATTGCTGCTATATTCCTGCCATGACCATTGTGAACTTTAATTTAGTCGACATAGTTACATAACGGAACACTACCCAATTATATGAGCTTTGAGAATGTATTCGTTGCCATTTGCAATTGTGATCACACTAAAACGTTAAAAAAGAAAGCTCAAAGCACCTGAAGGAAAATTATGTTGCATTTAAATGTATAGTACACCATTCTCTACTGTTTAAGAAATACAAAGTGTTTACCAAATGTGTTTCTCCGCACAAGTAATTGTAGCGAACAACTCATTTTCATCTCAACCGACTTCTGAGATATCGTTAACGGGGCAGACTCCGGCCAGTCACACAATCAAATCTTCACACACGCACAGCAGTCAACATGCTCGTATGCATATTTCACAACACAGGGTGGTCTATACCAATTACTTAAAAGTTGTAACACAGTATGTACACAATGGGTGCTTACCATCCTCCTCCATCACCGGACACAACAACGATTTAAAGCTCATCTCGCACAGCTTAGACACGGCCCTGGACTGGGTCTTGGACGATTTCTTGGACATCGCGACGAAAAGCTGGTTCAGCCGTATAAGCAGCTTGGTGTTCACAATGCGCAGGCACGCTCTGCTGGGTTTACAGTGAGAAATAAAAAAAACAATCTACTGGCTGCCGAGAGTCAATCCTTCAGTCTCAAAGCAAGCAACTGGTGTCCAAGGTCTCTGGCTGGCAGATTGCCGAGCAGCGTCCCCGATGACAGCTCCTTACTTCTTCTTAAATCTGCTTGGCACACAGCTCACCTGACGAACGCGCTCAGCGCAATGCGCGCTGTTTGTTTGCTTAACGCACAAATCAGCGATGCTCGCGGAGGAGACAAACAGCCCTGGGAGCGGAGAAGTGCGGCGACCACAGAAGGAAGCTCACGCACTCGCTTGGTGATCACGAAACTGCTGAAATGAGAAAACCTTAACCCACCATCTGTGTCGAGTGGGGTCCTGTGTTCTCTCTCTCTCTCAAGCCCATAGCAATGTAATGAAAACAACTAAATTAAGCAGAGAGCAAACAGGACGCAGCACTGACACCAACCTACATGGAAAGGATGACGCCTCTCTACCAGCTGCTTTGGGAGCAGACTGGAGACAAGGTGGCAATTGACAAGCTTTTTTATTTCCACTAGAGTTGTACCGTGTAAACATCTCACCGACCAAACCCTAGGGTGCCCACGATGTAACGTGTATCGCTGGCCTGGAACAAGCTATGATTACCCGAAACAATAAGAAAGCATACGCTGCTTTGGACAGCCACGATTACTACCTCTCTCTTTCTGCACGAAGTTGTCAGCACTGCTGTGTTGCAGACGTTCAGCTAGCACAGCGCTTCTGCATAGGCCTTTCGGAATGTGCTGTGTAGCTTTCCGTTGAGTTCTCGGGATGAACCGCCCGTTATTTGGCATGATGTCCAACGTTTCTGTCCAAGTGCTGGGACCTTCTTCCGTCAGACATCGTTATGAACAACACGCAGTACAATCCGGAAAAAAAATCGGAGGGTTGTACACAAACAAACCTTTGCTAAATACAAAACAGCTATTTGCATTACTGTGCTGTTTTAATTCTAAGTAGTATATTATACGCCATATTCATTCATTGTCAGAAACCGCTTAATCCTGTACAGGGTTGCGTTCAGCCGGAGCCTATACTGAGGATGGGATGCCAGTTCATCACAGGGCACCGGGGGCAATTTAGTCAGCAGGCCAATTAACCTATGCAGCAGCATGTCTTTGGACTGTCTGAGAAAACCGGAGTGCCCGGCGAAAACCAGGCGAACTCGGGACCTTCTTGCTGTGAGGCGGAAGAGCTACTCACCGCGCCACCATGCCCCCCTTGTCCGCCACATATATGTTCAAAAGTCACAGTAAAGTAATTGTTAAGCTGTTATTTCCTTTAAAACAGAAGTGAAAGTCAGTTGGCTATTATTAGTTTCATTGCTCAAAGTGCACCCATACACTAAAGCATCCGCACTACTGTACAGAAGCAGTGTAAACGTGAAACGCCAGAAGGTGCAATACATTACCTGTGCATTTATATTAAAATGTAGGCTTCACCCAAGCTTGCAGGTTATATAATTGGTGATGCAGACTACAACAAAGGAAAGGCCTAAGGAGTATTATGTTCTATGATAATCTTAAACACCCCCCTACGAATTCTGAAGCAACCACATTTGTGGATGTCGGATTTTGCAAATAGCAGGTTTTCAATTGTCACAGAAGCAGGACAGTACGGCTCCTCATTACAATTGTCCTGCACATTCAATTTCCAACACACATGCAGATCTAGTCTGCACACAATAAGTGTAGTACAGCAAGCTACACAGCGTGCCTTAAACGCCAAAATATTATTACTTCTGGTTGTACCGAGTGTTGTTTGGCGCGATGTATGACGGAAATAGTATTTGCCAGTGCGTGCAGCGAAACGTCGGACATTGTGCCGAAGACGACGACCCAAGACGGCATCGGAGAGCCATACAGCACAACCACGAAAACCGAAGCATAAGGGTTTATAACAGTCCTGGGAATCATGTCTCTCCTCTGAGAAATACAAAAGAAAATATGCACGATATGCGTCCTGCTGTTGTGGCACACGATAGAGCACAGTAAGCACACATGAATGACACCACGAAAAAACCCGAGCCGTACACTCTACATATACAAATACATACAGTACAGTCTATACGTCTGCATTAAATTTCAAAGCTCCGGGTTCTGACAGGCATGGCAATCAGCTTTAATTGGAATTAATTTTTTGGCTAGTTAAGCGAGCTGTACGTGAGTAAGTTGGCCAATTGAGATTAACTGGGTCAAGGAAACCCATCCATTTCCATCACTGTAATGCGGAGAAAAGAACTGCTGACTTCGGCCGTTGTATAAAACTTGGCGTGTATCCCACAGACACCATATTCAATAGTAGGCATGAGACAGCGCATCGATTGCAGTGCAACCCATCTGAATATCCCTGCATTGGGAATTAGTTGACGTTTCGTTTATTGGGTGGTGGGGGCAGATTAGGCGAGACGTTTGGCAGCAAAATATTGGATCATATGAAGTTTGGGAGGAGGAATTTGGAAGGCCTGAGAGAAAAGAACTGCAAGTCGAGTTTAATGTGTCAAATGTATGGATGAGGGTCTCAGCAGTGGCTAAAGTAAGGAAGTGGCGGATGCGGAAGATGTTGCGGCCCTGCAGAGTTGGGATACGTGGAACGAAAACAAGGGCTTGGGTTCACTGACAACTCCTACGGTTTAGCAGGTTCGTGCTCAAAATTGGGGTTGTTGCTTAAAGTGGACATTTTGACGATGAGGAGTACTCATGGTTTTTGCAACAATTAGCTGGAGGAAGTTATGGGTTATGCCCCAACTGAAGATTCGACGGAGGAACAACCTCAACGCCACTACACAGCTCTACTCACTTGACCTGGACTTATCGTGCTTTGACACATCATATGAAAGAAGAAGGCCTAACGTGTCTCATACCGAAATTCCGATGTAACTTTTTACCGCGCGTTTTTACCGCGCCACGTCAGTTATTTATGAACACGTTTTACCGATGTTTATCACCCGAACCACACTCCCTCACGCTCTTGTCCCAGTGTGTCATTGAGAAAAAATGTTTGCTTTTAAAACTCTATGGTATTTACGTGCCCGTGTTCGACGCACTTCCGTGATCGAAACGGCTATCTGCGAAAATGATCCTCCCAATTCACAACGGGTAAGAATCGCCTAGCAGCATAATTCTAATCTTGCATGTAGCAGTAATATGCGGTTGTTCTCCTCACACACGGACACATGGAGACATGAAGACATGGAGACTAAAAAGATACTGCTGCCTACGAGTCGAAGCATATATATACACTGTTATACGGTATAACATAGGCGATTATTATGACCATCAAGACATATGTATTATAGGCTATATATGTACTGTACCATTATACGCTTTTGTATACAAGAAACGTGAGATACACGTGTTGCGTGCCGGCAGCTGATGCGTTCGCTTCGTCCGGTTACGTCAGCTACGTTCCGTTCTCCGATCGGGATTTCTGAACTCTATTATAACCCTATGGGACTACGGACGTATATGCGGTCGGACGTTGCCCGAACGGACGTTACACGGCGCATGACTAAACATGCCATTTGAGTAGACCTCTTTGAAGAACAGCATGTTATTGCTACATTATTATTTAAGCAAGGACAAAGCTTCCACATGCTCCAGTGAGCAAATGGCCAATGCTCATCTCCACTATCTCTATTGTAATGCCACAAAGTGGTACGCATTTTCTGATCCAAGGAGTAAAGTTGGGCTTAGTCGACTTTCGAACGCTCTCAGAGTGCGAGTCTAACACTGCCACATTGTTGTCCATTTAGAAAATTGCTGTATTGTGTTACTGAGTTACTTATTGATAGGGGTGGAACGATTCACGCCTTGTGGCGATTCACCGAACCGTGGCGGTTCAGTTCGCAGATAAATATTATTTTATATTTACAAACGTATATAGTACAATTTGTTTTTAAAAAAATTCAGCAATCTCATTGCGAGCTTAAGAATCAACACGAGACAGATGACGGGATGTATTATTACATCACTACTTTCCAACAGAACAGTCCAAAATGCATTATTACTATTATCAAAGGACAGTCACTGGACCATAGCTGGTCAGTGGGATCCTGAAGGCTGGTAGCATAGAAGTACACCACCACAACGGATATTTGATGCACTGCCCTCTGTTGCCGAGCCCGTAGCCTAGGAAGCACTATGACAACCTGTTTGTGCATGGTGGTCACCCATCAAACCACTCTACAGGCCTACTCACCACCGTCACCCTGGTCACCCTGGTCACCCTCGCCACCCCCCTCCTCATTGTCGTCATCAGCGCCGCCGTAGAATCCCGACCTCCTCTTCTCTTCCTTGATGAAGGTGCGCACGGACAGCCGCTTGAGGCAACCGCTCAGTCGCGGGTTTACCGACTCGTCCCAGGAGGAGGACACGAGGAGGCCCGAGGTCGGGTTGCTCATCTCGGAGGAAACGGAGCTCGCGTCGGAGCCCTCCGTGTCCCAGTAGCCGTCGTCCGTCACGGCCGAGACGCTCATCGCGATGGGCACGACCAACCGATGGGCACGACCAACCGCTGCCGGTGGCGTGGATCAAGCTGGTGGTGGTGGCGGCAGCAGGGACGATGCCTGGGCTAGAGCACCCCCCGCAGCCCGCCGCACGGACGGGCAATACACATTCCAATTCTGGATTACGGGAGGACGTGGCAGTCTTGATACGAATTACCAATTAACCGCGGCTCGCGCGAGTTTACCACAAGTCACCCGACGCTTTACAGCGTTCGATTTAGTTGCCAATTACAAATATAATAGCATTTGATAATAGCATTTTATAAAGCGCCTTTCACCCGAGAGTCACAAAGCGCTGCACAAGGGCCGCGGAGAGAACGGCATGTCAACGACGGCAGAGAAAAAAAACAGCATTTAGCTGCGCGTGTGATTTAGACGCCGCCGCTCATCTAATGGACGGGCTAACTTAGCCTAGCACACACTGTGTGGCGTCGTTGGCAAAGCGCGGAGTCGCAGACGGAGAGCCCTTCGCTCAGGTAGAACACACCTGTGAAGGAGGTGCTGACGTACGTAAACGCCGGGGACGTCACGTCTCAGACCACGCCTTGGCATTCCGAGGCCTACGCTGGGTATCCGGCTAAACTTGTTTTTCTTATTGCCCAACGCTGCCTTGTCTGCGCTCTACTTACCCAACCTCTGCAGCTCAAAAGACCTTGCAGAGTTCAACACAAATGCAAAGAACTGTGTAAAGAAATGGGAAACTGTAATTTAACCATCGCGCTTCGAAGAATCGTAAAGAAGATTTGACAACGCACATGCGGGAGAGGCGTGTGCGTGGAGTTGATGAATATCAACCACGCGGTTGGTCCAGTTTAACCTGCTCATCCGCTCTCCGTGCAATGACGCAGGGTTGCGCGTCGCAGCACGAGTTAAAGCTCTCCAGGGAGGGACCCCCTAAGCTTTAATTGTGCTCTCTAATACGAGGCAATATCACGGGCCCATTGGGGGTCAAGGTAGAAGCGTTCACGTCGCGATCCCTGTCAGGTAATACTTTTGGTATTGCCTGCGAATTCTACCAAACACTTCGAGGCCGAGCTGAAAGACAACGATGTCCGGAGGCTGACCATCGTGCTTCGAAGAATCGCAAAGAAGAAGAATACGGGCCCATTGATCCTAATGTGTGGCAGCGACGGAGTGTTATAGCTCAAATGTCCAGCTTTTTGGGTTTATTTTTTCCACCCCGTATGCCAAAACCTTAAACATAAATAATTTTTGGGGTTTTTTTTCTGCTGTAATAATAAACATCTGTCTATCTAGCAACGTAATAACGTTACTATACTCTTACTTTGTATACTGTACCTTGTTGGCACAATCAGAAAATGCGTTTAAATACATTATGAATAAAGGACAGTGTTCTTTCTGGCTTTCATCAAATGTAAAACTTTCTCTGGAAAGCCACATCTAACGAATGGTATCAGAATACACATTCATTTATCACGTACATTCCATCAAGGTACAAAAAGGGAATCCTATCTTGGCAATGCATTTACTCTACTTATCTAGGACAGTTTCCCCACTTTTGTCATCAGTAATACTAGTTCCAGTATACTTTGAACACAACGTTAAGCATCTTCTTGTAAGATAAGATGGGCATTGCAGAATGTATGAAATTGCTTATCTTAAAAGTAATATAACTTTGATGCCACCACTACACTAAATATTGATTTTAAACATAATACACAAAGAGATTGTATTACACGTGGAAGAAGCTAGATATTTATTAAGAGTAAAAGTCTGATAAGCCACACATGCTTACATTTCACCGGTGGCAGAGAGGTGGATAGAAATTTCGAGTACAATCACACCACTGAATATAAATAAGCACACGCTGGCATTGCTTCCAAGGGATGTGATCGTAACCAGCTACTGCTGAATACACTCTGTACAAACACACATAGTACTTGAAACAACAAAACAATAACTACATGGACCCTTGCTGCACATACATTTACCATCCTGTCGGTACAATCATTCGAATCAAGTGATTCTATTTTCATACAAGCAATGGCTGGAAATCACCACTTGGTGGCCCTGAGCGAGCGGCAGGAATTTCACACATACGGCAATCGTACAATGCCACCTGGCCACATACAGCAGTCATATTTTAAAGTTTACGGTGTCTGGAAAGGGATGTCTGGTCCACTCTCCTTGGACTGCTGTCACCGCGACCCTCACCAGGACAAGCGGTTTAGAAAATGGATGGATGGATGGTACTAACACCATAAACATAAACAGATATACTGAACAAAATGTTACTGTGCTTTTAATTTTGAAATAGTCCCACTCCAAGATACCTTACAGTACAAAAAAAATAGTTCACATCTTCTGCGTTAAACTCGAACTGCTAATGCCGCATTCAACCGCCAACCACACACACACACTGCTCATATACAATATGATGGAAAATTGTTTATGAAAAAGCCACATTTTCAAGCCTGGATTAAAACCAGACTT
>JAZEWU010000004.1:10320251-10339294 GCA_036362915.1 Geotria australis | reverse complement strand
TGGCTGAACCAGTCTGATGTAAATGCAGCCATGGGTTGTTATACGCCCAGTACGTGCAGAGTTTTTGTTGTGTCAAGAGTCTTTTTAAAAACTGAGCGTGGTGGTGGTGCACGGAGACAAGGGTTGGTAACCCAGATATAGATGAACTAGACTCCCCCAGACGTGCCAAGATGACCAAGATGACCAAGAGAGGCTACGAATCCAGGAACTGCCCTGCCCAAGATGAACTGTATATTTGTGACGGGTGCAAGCCCGCAAGAATTGGTTGGTCAGGCAGAATGGAAAATGTTGGTTTACGCTGCACCCACATTCACCTACAATGTCTCCTACACCAGCAGGTGCAACTCACACCCTTGAACCACCAGATTCATAACTGCTGCCGAGACAAATATTTTACGTCAAATGCTTTATGAATTCCCAGGCATAATTCATGGTGTAGGGATAAAGCGGTTGGGCAATTACAACGTATATCTGATGTTCATTCATCATTTCGAGAATTATCCCATTGTATTTGTGGGTTTTCTAAAGTAATTCTCGTTTCCTCCCACAGGATATGACCAAACATTCCAATGTGGGGCCCTCCTGAAATTGAACTCTGAGACTTACTGAGGCTTTCCAGAAAGATATGCAAATATTCATCAATTAATATTGATACGTATGCGCATGATAGGTGCATCATGTGAAAATCTATAATTTACCGCCTATGCAAATGAGATGTAAAATATATTCTGTTATGTTTGAAGCTAATAAGCAAACAAATATGTATGACAAAGTTTCATCTTAATTAGTTTGTGTATGAATTTTTCATTTTCTTCAAAGCAAGTCAAATTATCATGAAAATGTAATGAAAATCAACTGCGAGCCAAATTTATATTTCATAAGCTGTAAATGCAATTTTCTTGAAAACACCACAAATAAGATGCACAGCACACACAAGCCTAAGTTTAACAATGAAGGAAATGAGGATATTTGCAAAAGGTATGCAATGAAGACTGTATTACGATTGTAAGGAACTTACATAGGCTCCAAACTCAAAAGATGTCAAGACTTCTCGTCTTCCTTTATCTATTATCCATTGTCACGTATTTTACTTTCAAATCCTTCCCTTTCGTCCCCCGTCCCTCGCGGTTCATACCCATGTGCTCCCTGTGTGATGATCTCCACAATCTGCCCTTGTCTCCTTCCTTTCTTCCCATCCACATTCTGAGCCCAAGGAACTGAAGTGGCCAGTGTGAACAAAGCTGGCATCTGTGTGCATTGCTGCAAAGGCCCTTTATTAGCAAGTCGATCCCCCCTTCGACATGACGGCAATTGAAGAAGGCCACACATGACCATTACGATTGCAGCGCATTGTTGACTATCACTTACATTTCTGTTTTTTCTCAGCCGTGCTGTACCACGCTACTGCAGCACAAGAGATTCAATTCCAGGCAAAGGCATAACTGTCCTAACAAATAATGGTTTCTTTATAATATATTAATGCTTTGCAGTCCATTACACTAATAGTCCTCTCCTTCCCCCACCCACCCATTGTGATGTGATTAATTATCACGATTCCAGGTCGCGTTTTGGGTCAAGAATCTATGTATTCTTACGTATTCTTACGTGAAAGTCGTGGCCGCTAGTGGCATCGGGGGTCAGGTGAACCCATCACAAGGAAGCTGTACGAATGTAAAATACGGGAATACATTTCACGGCTCAATGCGTAAAATGTGGATGCAAAAAAAGATATCATACGAGTGATAACAATGCACCGTCACAGCCCTAGTGTCTTGCAAAGATACGTTATTTGATAGGAAAATGATATCCTGTATGTAGTCATGATTAGACATGGTCCTTCCACTGCTGAATGAAGGTTGCCACTATCTCTTATAATCCCGCGATGTAACAATTCACCCAGCACCTGCCTACAAACGAATTTCATAACTCCATCTCATCGGGGACACCTTCACGTGTTTGTTGTATCGCAGGAATCCCGTAAAGAGCTTGCAAGCTCACTGGGTATTTTATGCAGCTATCTCTCGGATGAGTTCCATTCCTTAGTTGCAAGTCTTACAATACTGTATGTAAAGTATCATACAGAGCGATGCAATATATATTTTCCAAACAAAGAATTATATTTCACATTTAATACCAAGTAAACACTACAGTGAAATCATTACTGCAGCTGGGCATCAGGTGGACACTGCAGTTTAAATAACCTTCCGTAAAAGTGGAAAATAAACTGAGGTGTCAAATTACACTTGCTATTGATAATGAGTACTGTACGGTACGCGTCAAGGTCTGTGGAGCCGATGACAGCATTATGTGCGCATGTATGAAAACAAGGCGGATTTGCGAGCACAACACTAAAATGTATTTATTTATAAAATCCAAGCCGTCAATTTCCTAAATAACCTCTAGGAATAAATGCCACTACAGTATTTGAATTATAAATTGCGTATTGAAACCAAGAACTGTAAATGCTAATCCCAAGCAAGAACATTAAATATTGCAGCAGTTAAAATCAGCATTACATTTTACATCAAGTCAAAGTTTATCGAGGTCCAAATGAATAGGGTCGGTGACCCTTAGCCAGTGGTGTAAAGTCCACATTTCAATCGTTGCATTTTACTATATAGTGCGTATTTTAAAACGAAGTAACCTCCCCACATCTGTGCAGATTCAATTACGTGCCACCGTCTCTTCCAATAACTCGCTGCTGCCAACTACTGTCTGACCGCGCGATGCTTTTCACACGATCAGCGTAAGCGGAGCTCAACAGCTGCAATTAGAGTTTGGGCAAAACAAATATGAGTGCATGGGAAAACACTAAGTCTTTGGCACGAGTCCGCTGGCGCTATACAACATCCCACCCGGAGGTCTGCGGTGCTTTCCAGCCACCGCTGGTGCACACACACAAGGAACTTAAGCAGCCAGACCGTTTTTTTTTACTTGCAATGAAATCCCAAGACTCGCTCGCACGTGTTTTCTACTGCACGTTCAAGAAACATCCTCGAAATGTAGTTTGTAATGTAAGCACAATTAATATATGTATAAATAAAACCATCTTCATAACATCATTGTAGATGTATTATAACATAATCCAACCACTTAAAAACAGCCTCCAAAAGATAGCTGCTCTCCGATTTCTTTCTGGGATGTACAGCGTTGTCGTTCGACACAATGTGCGGTGTTTTGTTCCACATGCTGGGAGCTTCTTTAATGGCTCACAATATATATCGCATCGGTCAATGCAAGTATCTTACGTGTGCATCAACTTCAGAACTGCAATCTGCCATAAACATGCTGGTGAGAGGAAGGCAGCAGCAGGCATCAGAATAGCGCGGTTAGAGGTGCAGTTCTGCAATTACCTGGTCATGTCACTAGAGTAGAGGGCCCTTCACTAGAGTTACCTCGTGAGAGTTTCTCTAAAAGATATTTGGCCTACTGTCAGATGTCTAGGAAGAGGTGGAAGTATCCAGTGTGGTAAAGGTGAACCCTAACTATTTTTTGCGTTTTGATTCGATAACGCTAGCGTGTCTGTCTTTGTTAACGTGCGACCCGCCAATGGATTTTGATAGTGCAATTTGACCTTGAGTAAGGCAAAGATCCCCCACCCCTGCTGTAACCCAACATCCCGTTTTAGTCATTTCCCCTCTACTCCCCTAGCGTCCTGAGAAATGCGCTCTCAGCAAACGTGAATAAAAACTTCAACATCGTGCGTTCCATGCTCCAGCAAACTTTGGCCGGTGCTCATCTCAATTGCATTGCCCGTGTCTGCACTGGTGCTTATGACTACAGTGTATGTGTGTATCGAACAAGCATGCACGTGTGAAATATTTGAGTAGATTTCTACAAAGCGTTTGAGTGTTTCAATTTATTATTGTTTTTGACTCAACGCTAAAGTGCTCCTCCCACCATTCAAACGAGCGATGGGTGGTGCACAGCTTCTAACGGCGGAAATGAACCACGAGCGGAAATCGCACATGACCACCGCAAGTACAATATTCTCTATCCACAGGACAACTACTGTAAGACATTACTTGCATACAGAGTGGCAGCCATTTATTCACCCTAGATAGACGAACGACACCAGTGACTGATGGTAATGACACCAGGGATTGATGCTTACGAACACGTTTTTGAATTGCAAGTCAGGAAACCTTCCTGCAGCACTGCCCGACAGGATATTTAGCAGACGCCGCCCACATTTTTTGCATTTCGGTTCTCAGCTATCAACGACTTTTGAGTTACAACAAAGCAAAAAATAACCACGCTTCGTCCGCTTAACTCTAAACTGCCAGAAACAATCAACTATGTAAACAAATAACGGAATACCTTGGACATGATCCTTCTAATGTAAGCAATCCCAAATAAGGTAAAGGGGTGAACAGACATGCAGCGTTTTCAATTTTGGCAATGTTTTTTTTAAGTTTATTAACACAATAAAGTACTGCACAGCTGTGGATAACTCTGTCCTTTCTGAAACTCAGAAGTGCATGCAAAATAGTCTAGTGCATGCAAAATATTCTATTTGTGTTCTCTAACAGGAGGTTGGTTACATTAAAAGCACATAGCCACCATTGCCTCGTGATAACCACAACAGTTGGAAAATACAGTGCAGGCCAAGCTGCAATATACATGACATATGCATTATATACATTAGCGTTGAGAGCATGTAGAGAAGCACGGGGAAAAGTGATGCAAGGGCAAGGGTTGAAGAGGGGGGCTCATGGGGTTTGGAGGAGAGGCCGAAATTAAGGGGGATATGATGGAGGGGAGGTGCAGGATGTGAAAGCCATGGGGGCACTGGGAGCATTAAGACAGAAGCACACTCGGGGTGACAAAGGACGGCAATAACACGAGCAGGATGCATTTATAATACTACAAAGATGGGGGCGTGTTTGGTTTGGCTGACAAATTACCACCAGTGGTCTTGCACTGCCATGTGGAAGAAGCAAGAAGTAGTGGTGTCCGTGGAAGAGACAAGACTGACGGTATTAAAGAAGACTGAATGGGGAAAAATATAGACCAACAAGACGCGAACGTTGAGACCAGAGAAAGAGGTTGAGAACATTCATCAAGCCTCCTCATTGTCAGGCACACTGTGACAACTCAGAACAGAGGAGAGATATTTATAATCATGACGCTTGTCCAGGACAGCTTCACTCAGTGAAGAATAATTTTTAGACAGGTACTGTATTCAGAAGCTTAACCAATTCCTTAAAAAATATGAAAAGGAAATTACAGAAAAAATATCCACAAATGAGAGGGTTATACCTCGACATCTCGAGTATAATATGCACCCCAAACTTTAATTGCATCATAATATAAAACGTCATAACTCTATGTATATTACGCACCAATAATTTCACATTAGGTACATTTGGTCATGTTAAAAAATAACTGTTCCAATGCCGACGTCTCTCGGCCTACAGCCGTAATTCGCGGAACGAGAGGAAACAAACAGATCCAAGGCCCGGCATTCGCTATGTGTTTCAAGATGACTACGACGATAGCAAGTTCAACGGATTCGATATTAAAGTACGGTGACTTTTGCGTTTAAGAATTAATAACTATGAGCACTTTTACCGGTAGTTTTAGAGACAATTATAACCACTGGCAAATGTAACCATAACGCCTGATGATGCTTCCAACGTGGGAGGCGAAACGTCGCGAGGGAAAGATGGCGATCACTCAACACGGCTATCCCGAAAGAACAGCTCTGAAGAGCAACCATCAGACATTTGAGACGACTAAAAAATTACACCTATGTATATATAAATATGCACAATAAATTTAAGAGGACTTTCTGGTGAAAAAAAGTGCGTATTTTAGTCAAAATGTTACATTTTTTAAGATCCACACATATAATCATCCTACTTGGTGTACTGCCACGTATTGGCCACCACGCAGCCTAGCAGATATTCTCATGAACTTTATGATCTTTGAGCAGTCGACATAATTACAGGCACGAGCCACTGCAAATAAAGCATGGGTGTGATCACGGGTTGGTCTGCTTAAAAAACACGTATGGTGGATGCGATGTGACCAGTTGTAAATTTTTGTCAGTTAAATGAAAATGGTAATGTGACATGCCTATGCAAGTGGAACATTAGTGGCATGGTTTTCTTTTAAAGCTAAGTACCGTTTAGTTGCGAAAATTATCTTTTTTCATGATGTTAAAGAGATTGCAATGCCGCAGTCCTTACGTCAAAGCTAATCCCCCACTTCTCTCTAGCTCAATGCAAATTGGATTTAGATGCACTCTGAATGATCACATCAGTCACAGAGTGTAATTGAGCTGCTATTGCTAGGAGTTCATATTACAGCAAAACACATAGGTTTACCGATGGAAAATAAAAAATAATTTACCACATGCGCGATACATACGTTTATACCAAACACCACGTGCTTCATAAATAGATTCACTAAAAGCAATGTGACAATCCGATCGTTATGCAATTTTAAGTTAAGCCAACAGCTTGCAGAAGCTCTCTGCTGACATCACAAGGTATTTTCATTGCTATGTACGGGCCGAGTGGAACACGCTAAGGAAATCGTTTGTTATCTTAAACTTCCAGTGACCACCAAGCCGCATGCTTTCACAACCGATATGCTGGCCTACTACAGTGTGTGGTCTACATTTATCAAGACCTAATTGCACGCAGCCCAGAACTTTTGTGTTCAGGTTTTCCGCACCACCCACAAAACAAATATTTTTTTACATGTTAGATTTTTATTATTTACACGATATAATTCATATTAAATAATACACGTTTCCCTCGTTACACCGATATACTTCTCACAGGTTTTAACGACTTCGATGTTGGTAATTTCTATTGGCAGGGTGGCGCAATGGTAACATTTGCGCCTCACTGAAAGAAGGTCCTGTCTGAAGCAGTTCGATTCCTGCTTTGGGCGCACTTTCTGAGTAAAGATTGTGTGTTCTCCCCCTGTTCTGGGTGTGTTTTCTCCGGGTTCTCCAGTGTCTTCCCAAAACTAAGACAAAACTCAGTAATTAATTTACCAATACCATCACAATATATTGGACGCAGTGTCTGGAAAATGTTGCAGCTGGCTAATTGCGTTACTGCGTATGCCGCCACCTCCTCTCGGCACGGTGATTTGTTGTTATGTTATATAATGCAAGTAATATATTTCTCCAAAAAAGAATAAACGTTTGCCAGCATTCAACCACTGCAAGGTTGATGAGCAACTGTCGATCCCTCATGTTTAACTTTCGTACTGATTAGCGCTGTGTGACCCTCGGGTGAAAGGCGCTATATAAAATGCTATTATTATTATTATTATGAGCTAGAACATTCAGTAAATTAGGGCATTTGTTGAAGTGAAATTGATTGAAGCCATGCCAAATCGTAAAGTGGAAAGAATGGCCATCACCCACATGCCACACAAATGTATTCGGATGACTAATTTACTCCTGCATAATGTACTTGAAAGTGTCTTTGAAATACTAACGTTAATCACAGTGCACATAATGTTTTAATCTGATACAGTACTGTTTAGTTGTTGATTCTGTGTATTAAAACATCACTTACAAGCCAATAATTACTTTTCGAATGTATAACTAATTCTATTCTCTTTATTACGTGATACACTTTGGCGATGTTATACTTTACACTGTGCTACTATATTAATTTTAAACAATTATTACTGGAGCATGTATTAAAAAAGAGAATTTTGCTAAATGGTCATAAACATGTATGATTTCCCAGTACAAAGTGATGAACGGTGTGTGAATACTGTTGTAAATAAATAAATAAACATTACACCTCTGTAGTGCTTTGTTATGCACGACCAATACTGAAATATTCGACCACAGCATTGCACAGTGACGGATTTGTGTAAAGAAACTTTAATTAATTTTGATGTATGAAATGTATGGCATTCCAATCACCGTTATTAAAACATATTTTTTCATATGAACACTGCATGATATTCAACTCCGCACAATTCCCAAGACACACAAATATCTGAGTCCATCCAATGGCTTAAAATCAAATTTCTCTACTGTAAAGCACCACATAGGCAAAGATCAACACATTAGCGTGTGCTGCACAATTTAAGTAATTAACGGAAAAGCATTAAAACGCTGCGCTCGTTGAAAGTGTACATTAACAGCAGTGGCATTAACGCAATTTATCTGAACACACAAATTATCACATTAAATATGAACGCATGCGTGTGTGTGCTCTGGTGCCCGTGTTTTTTGGACCTTGAAAATACGCTCTATATTCCTACACATAATATTTACTCATCTAGTAAAGAACAGTACCATTAGGCGACTGTTTAAGGTGAAAAAGTGAGCGACTCTTAACATAATCGTGCATTTAGGAAGAGATAAAAAGAGACATAAAAACAGTTTTTTAACAAATTGATGGGTAAGTCAGCAGAGATGATGATTGATGAAAATTGATTTACACTGCAGCAGACTCCAGTCGCTGGACATGACCACCAGGAGCATTATTCCACGTGTACATGTGCAGCCCTTTTGTCCATCCACTGCTGGATGAAGAGCTCCCCACACCGTCAGTCGCGTGGATTGTGTAACCCTTTTACACCACGCTGGTTAATGCAGACTGGTGGAAGGTTGGGTCCAAGGACCGGTTGCCACACCGTTTTGCCACCGATGTTACCCCTGGCCTGTAGCTGAAATCATGTGGCCGGCATCAAAGCTGAGAGGGCAAAGCACTGCACCACTGCTGCCCTATCTGCGAGTGGCAGGTTGTGTGGGGTACTGAAACTATCACCGTGTCGGTCGTGGAAGCTATTTGACTTTACATACTGGTCAGTGTAAAATTATCTGGTTATACTTTGTTGGTCGTGATGTACATGCACAAACAACAATAACAAAAAGGCACATTCGTCATATAACAGGCGACGTTTTAGGAAATGGCCCTTCTTCACAGCACATACTTCAGACAGGTGAAGGCTGGCGGAAAAGACTTGCCACTTCGGTGCGCACAACCTATAAACAACGATTTTGGGCGTGGTGGTTGCCCATCTAAGTAATATCCAGGCTCAACACCTGCTTAGCTGCTGAGATCTGGCAGCTTAGCAGGTGTTGTTTGGAAAATAACCAATGTGTGCACACACACACCAAACCGCACATGGCAGTTGTTAACGTAACATCTGCTACAGGAACATTAGAGTGTTTTACTGCACAAGAAAAGAGCAGGCAAACTATACAAGGAGCTTTATCACTATGATGAAAAGGGGTAAACAAAGTTTTGCTAAACTACGCTGTATAACCCCAGACAAAAGAACACGGGTGAATATCACAAGGAAGAAATCAAAGTTCAGGATTTAGTACCGTGTTGGTAAAGATAAATAATAAAAAAATCCTGTATTTTTCACCAGACATTTTCAGCGTTATATATACTGTACTCATAGACTACAGAAATACAGTACATACTATAACATATAGAGTTCTACACAGACGGTGCATTGACACCTCACCCCTTTTCTCAGTCCATTGCTGGATGTGTGAATCACAGGGATTATATGACCATACTTCTCCACGCTCGTCAATTCTGGTTGTAGACTCAGGCAGTCAATGTGACAGCATAGTAGAGAACACATTTCTGCAGTACTGGCCTCTGCTGCAACCCACAACATGGCACAAAATGACGGCAGTCTATAACACCTGTTATGCGCTCACTCATCCATAGAAGAAAGAATGAAGGCCCAACCCAGCCCGCTTAGATTCTGAGACATGACGGGATTGGGCACATTCCGGGTGATCATCTCACTCACACATGTACAACACAGTGTACAAAATACTTTAAATACGTATAGTACGCCAACGCTATTGAAAATGCATCACTACATGCCATCAAACAGCGTGCCTGAATTATGTTTACATCAATGCAGAATTACGGTGGCATTTGCAACATGGCATTTTTGTCGCGTTCACACTTAAACAGCCCTGCCCTGTCTCATAATCATGTGCTGTGACGACATGCTGAATGTGGGCGTGTGGAGCACTGGTTACTTATCTGTCCCGAGAGAAACCCTGGTATGTTAAATCAGATCGCAACTAACTTCATCCCTGATGTCAGACCTATAAACGGCACCGATATCTTAACCACAATCATTCTTAAAGGTTACAGCAGCAATACGTGGTCAAATGCTCCGCGCCTCAGTATGTACGTCTCGCTTTGGCTGGGCGGGGAATTTGTGCGCGTTATAAATTGTAATATTATTATTGATAACCCAACACTGTAGGTTCAGATTCGATCACTTTTTCTCTTAAAAAAACGTAAAAACTAACTATTGGACCAGTTTAGTGACAAAATAACTTGGTTCACGACCAGTTCTACACTCAACTACAGCACATGCAAATACACAGCCAATGTGTCAATCCCCTGCTGCATGAAGGTTTAACCCTGCCGTGTGAATCATGGGGTTATTTTATCATACTTTTACCACGCTGGTCGGTGCGAGTTTGGGACGGCGGGGAGCAAAGACGCAGGAACATTGTGCAGTACAACCATCGTTTCTCTGCACTGCCCTCTGCTGAAAACGTAGCTCACCACCCTCTCTAACAGCCTCCAACACCTGCTGTGTAATACACGGTGGGCCACCCATCCAAGCACTAATCCCGGCTCAGCTGCAGTTGGCTTCAAGGAAATATGGCGAGACTGTACACATTCTGTGTGATCTGGTCAGGGGCCAATTACAGTAGCATCTTCCAAACAAACACAAAAATCACGTTTACATCATTGCAGAGCACAGCCAAGGCTGACGAAATATGCAGTTGCTTGCAGAAACATTTCGCTGTTTTGGAAGGACTGTACTCCTTTAAAAAAAATTTAAATATTGTTTCATGATTTTATCTGAAACGTTATCATGAAAACAACGAATTGCAGCCTGGCACGTTTAGGTAACTGGCTTTGCAGATCAAACAGAGCTCAGCGTCTCCCTGCCGCAAATAAGTACGAAAGAGAACTCGTCTCCGTTAATAATCCTCAGTCTGTCACAGAAACTCCACATTCCTGCAGTGGGAGCCAACACTAACCCACAGAGACAACCACTGCTGATTCCGATGACCACAGAGAGCCGAAGCGATGAGTCAACCTTCAACCTTGGCCAAATAAAATTGTGGCTCAGAATGTAATCATTCCACTTTCCTGGAACTGACGTATAAAATACAGTACAGCACATTTTACATTTAACAATACGACCATAACGCAAAATAAGAGTAGATTGTGAACGTTACTAAGAACACTTGACTTTGTTGAAATACACTGTATATACAGCGAAAACTGGTGCTATTATATAGTGTCATTATTTGAACATCTTGTGGTTAACACAAATTACTGCTATAATTTCGTTTATTTAAATAAGCATGGGTATTGCACTTCTTCTTTGCGATTCTTCGAAGCACGATGGTCAGCCTCTGGACATCGTTGTCTTTCAGCTCATCGCACAGCACACTGGTAAAAACGGGTAAGAGAAACTGTCGGTACAGCGTAAATTGTGAAGCTTAAATGCCAACCGTAAGGTACAACTCTTTTCAGTGTATACTTCTGGATGAACGCCTTCCCATTCCATTCAATCTTACTGATAAATGTGGGTTGGTGAGTGACGGAAAACTTAAATAACCATCTGAAAGTCTGGTAGATGTTAATCAACGCTTCCATGACACCTTCTAATCCATGTTCTTCATTTGTTTAAAGGTATTTGATGACACATACCCCCAATATTTGAAAGCGTTTATTTCTACAAGCCCAAATTTACCACTTGGCAGCTGCTCCGATGCATTTCCTAACAAGTGCCACATCAAATTGCCTCTCAATACAAAGCGCTACATTTTATCTAATAGAATAACTCGACACTGGATCTAATGACACACGTTTTTTTTTACAGCAAACGAATTATCAGTGTGAAAATTATACAATATTGATATAACACATCATTAAACAGTTTGCCAATGTGATGAAGCATAATACCATCCAGCTGTAACATTACATTTTATATATGACTGCACAGTTTTTAGATAAATCATGTATGTACTCAATAATGTATTGCACCAATAAGTTACTTTATCACGTAATATATATATAAACACTGGTTCTGTATTTTTTTTAAAGAAACTTAACATTCAAAGCACTGTTATTGATCATATCTATATTCTCCACACTTGATCAAATTTGAAAATGCCATTAATCGATTGAAAACGTTTATCTACAGTAGGATAAGAGCTCATGCGGTGGAGCAGTGGTTTATCTGCCACTCTGATATTAAACCAGTGACCTGAGTTCGATTCCCTGCCACGATTAATAGCAGTGGCGAGTGATATCAGAACCGATCCTGTCACTAACATGGTGTGTGAAGGCATGCATCCAGCAGCGGATTGAAAGAGGGCTGTATATCATACTTATTTATATTAAGAGCTCATCGTGAAGAATATACCTTTTCAAGAGGACCCAGAGAAAATACAAGGTGCAGGGTACAATATAAAGTTACAACCTATAATATCCCTAGCACAAGCATGTGCATTTTTATTATGGGAAATGAATCTCCAGAACTACGCTGTCAAACGCATGCAGCACTTAGCAATAAGACTGAGGGGTCTGTGTAAGCCCACATTGGCAAAGCAGCTAAGGCAATTCAATCGTGCGTCATTAGCAAAAAAGGCAATGTCGAATCCCATTCGCATTACCCTATCTTGCTGTGCCATATGGTATCTCGCTGTGCTGTTAAAGACTTTGTAATTGCTCGGAATCCCAAACACCACCGATGGAAATTCACTTATTTCCTGTTAACTTGTCAGAGAAAACTGAACTCCAAAATTGGTCAGAGGTAGTAAATAGGTATGACACAACTTTAACCCAGCACTGCAAAACAAGGATATTAAAGCTAATTTCACAAATGAATGGGCCCTATGTGGCCGCAGGATTATAATTTATAAAATGTGTGCCAATGTCTGGCCATTTATAACGCTTACAACGTGCACTCCAATACACTAGAAATTACATTTAGTTCCTTTAATAAGGCAAGGTGAAGGAAACACTGAAACAAGAAGTCCCCCCGGTACAGTTGAGTTAATGTTGGAGAAGAGCAGGTGTTGTGTGTGAACGAGGGACAAAAACCATCATAGAATGAGAGACTGTTACTGTTATAAACATATCATAGATGACACCGATCTAGTGTGGTTTATAAAACACTGTATTGTTTTTTCATGGCACAGGGCCCTGTCTTGTGGTCAGAGTGCTCTTGCCAATAACAGTGCAATCCAGCAGTATTCCGTTGGACAAGCCTCACTGCCGATGAACCCAAAAATGTTTAAACTGCCCCACAATTTGCTCGCTGAAACAATGTCTGCTAGGTAACATTAGTCTCGGGAGCCCATAAGCTGGTGAAGTAAAACATTGTTTATGATTATGTGTAAACTACAACGGATGTTTGTTACATGTATCACCGAGGTGATAAATCGCCCAAAACGACAACTTGTGCCCACATTGGGCGGCTCCCGTTTTTGCGGTAACAGCCTTCACTAACTTGCCATGGCGAGGCCCAAAACACAGCAATTCAAGAACCATTGAAATATTCCACTGCAGAAAAGCTGCCACACCAAAGTGGTAATCTGTTTAGACTGCAATGTGATGGTGAGGAATTGACAAGATAACGCGCATTAACAATATCCTCGGCGCTAAAACCACTACTTACGGTGTGATCCATTTATATGATACACAGTGTACGCCACTGATTTGTAATGACCCTCCTACTTTCCCTCTCAACAGGTCTTCTTCATTGCGATTCTTCGAAGCACGATGGTCAGCCTCTGGACATGATTGCATGTGAAAGTGTTGCATCCATACCTTACAATGGAAAGTGTTGAAACATTTAATAAGCGAGATTCAGACTGGTGGGAGACATGCAGAGGCTTTGCAATACTATAAAATTAGCTTTTTATGTGATGTATGTCTTTCATTTTAAAGTGGCGTGTTGATATAAAATGTAGCACACCGGTGTGCTATACACCACAGCAACGCATAGCTTCTTCTTTGCGATTCTTCAAAGCACGATGGGCAGCATAGCTAATACAACAGTGCTCCATCCATCCATTTTCAGAAACCGCTTAATCCTGTACACAGGGTCGCGGTGAGACGGAGCCTATCCCGGCAGACACAGCGCGCAAGGCAGGGGAACACCGAGGATGGGACGCCATCGCAGGGCGCCTGGGGAAATTTAGTCAGTACGCCAATTAACCTGGCAGGATGTCTTTGGACGGTGGGAGGAAACCGGCGTGCCCGGCGAAAACCCACGCTGACACGGGGAGAACATGCAAACTCCACACAGAAAGGCACCCCGAGCCGGGATAGGAACCCGGGACCTTCTTGCTGTGATGCGGCAGCGCTATCCACCACGCCACCGTGCCGCTCCTACAACAGTGCTGTATTGGATAATGCTGAACCCCCAACTTATTCTTCTAAAACAAAGGGAGGAAAAAGCCTCTTATAATCCGGAGAATATGGTAATTGCAGCAACACAGACATGGGGTCTGTATCCAATCATGAACAATACACGTAGGAAGGCTTCGAGGTGGCAAGAAACGGCACACTTCAGCAATTGATAATTAAATGCATCTGTGCGTTACTTATAGTATGGCCCATTATGGCCCATTAGTGCGCGTAGTGGGGTTTTTCTCTCCCGGTACCGTACTGTACTGCGATTTCCTCTCACAAGAAGCTAAACAACCGTGGATGGCATTGGCCAAACATCCCAATTGTGGCAAGATTCTCATGAAATGGAGCCTTGAGACTCGGTGAGGTTCACATGAATAATGGTAACCGGTATAATTACAATACAGTGTATAACAGTGCTTGCATAATAATTCCCGTGAGATCTCAGAAGCCAAGTTGGGCTCCTATCGTGGTGCTTAAACAAAAAAACTCACATTTGTTCGTAACATTGTGCCATTAAAAGAAGGCACATACGATGGAGACATAGGAGACGTTTCGGGTACTGGCCCTTCCTCATAGCGCTCGCATGCAATTTGGTTGTTGATTGTGTAGCACTTGCCAACGCAACATCGCCAAATATGCATAAAGCATGTTGTTACTGGCTGCTATACGCCCACGTAGCAGGGAAGAGTGCAGCACAATATATTGTGTTACCTGTACAGTACTGCACTTCTGTATTGTGAAATAAATTCATCTCCGCCTTCATGGCGCGTGTTCTCGGCATTCGCGAGCGAGATGATGAACCATTGTCTCGTGAATAGCACCCACCTCCGCCACGATTCTGGACGGCGTGGGGAGGCCCCTCATCCAGCAGCGGATTCACAATACCGTACGTGTCAACGTATAATCATTGAATAGCCCTGGCGGCAACATCGGGGTGTAAGTGACCGTTATATCCACAACACACCCAAAAAAACCACTAAGCCTCCGGCTCTGGTCCGTCCCTCACATTGCGTTCCGGCGCCCAGAGCTCCCGTCACCACTAACCAAGCAACGTCTCCACTATCCTCTTTGCTGCTGCTGCTGCGGTCATAGCCCACTGGTGGATGTGAATGAAGGTCGGCAAGAGCGGCCACAGACACGCAACAAAACGCACCCTTACCGAAGCCGTCAGCCTCCTCCATGCTTCTTGGAGACAGCGTCCCGAGTCGGCTGGCCGCCGCCGCCGCCTTGTCAGTCAGTCTGTCCGCGTTACCCTCACTGCCTCCGCTGCCCTGAAGATGCTGACGATGGTGGTGATGGTGGTGATGGTGGTGGTGAAGCGAGGACCCCAGGGAAGAGACAGAGACGAGCGGGAACTCAGAGGAGACGGGACGGAGCTGCGACCAGCGCCGCGCAGCCGGGGATTAGAAGCGCCGCTCGTCCGCCGCCGCCTCCTCCTCCTCCCGCTCGTGGCCCAGCAAGACGCGCCCGAGCCATGCGGTTCATGATTATTAATAAGCGGGCGCTGTGAATTATGTTAATCGTTCAACGGGGCGTGGCGAAGCGACAACGTTGATCACTGGGAGGCGGGGCGGAGCAAACACGGCAGAGGGGCTCGTAATAATAATTATTTATGAGCAGCCCGGCCGGGTTGATGTTTATTCATGACCAATGGGCGGGACAAGGAGCAGTGTTAGCTAATGGGTGGGGTGGAGCGACGTGTGTTTATGTAATGAGTAGGGCGGGTCGACTCGAGTCCAAAGACATGCTGCCAGGTTAATTGTCGTACCTTCTTTTGTAAGTGTCGTGGGCTCGCTCGCTCTCCAACATACCGGCGGGTTTGCGACACTTACACACTTTTCACGTGACCTAACTCATAAAAAGACTATGGCTAACATTGGTCATGAAAAGCCTTCGTGTTAAATAGACAAGATTTTGTCTGATGTAGGTTGTCACGGATCGATGAATGAAAATTACTCTCCATAGCTGTTCTTTCGCGATAGCCGTGTCAAGTTTTCCTTCTCTCTCCTTCGGAACAATTATATTATTTTGATTCCACGTGTGATGAGGCACGGAAAATGAGTGCATGACCCACTGGGATTTACCTGGCAAAAGGAAATAATTGTGTTAAGTTTCTGAAAAGTGAAAAACTTCGGCTACTCTATAGCATCCCTGGTGATGTCAGGTCTCTTGAGTTTTGATTTGTTTAAAAAATGCGCGCGTTACAAAAGTAGATTATTTTATTATTATTATTAAACAAATACAGCACGGCAAACGTGTACGTGAACCTATATGTACCGAATGTTGATGTGCTTGGCGCCTACAATCACCGTCAGCTATGATCAATCCACTGCTGGATGAAGTGCTCGCCAAGCCATCTCTCACGATTTTGCAATGTAACCATCTAGCACCTGCTCAGGAGCTTATTTTATCACTCCATCTCCGAGACTAGCTCCCTCTCGGAGGCGTTTCTGTTCCTGGCTGCTGTCATGAATAGATACTTGAAAGGCATACCTTAATTTGATTAACGTGTGCCTTCAGTGGCATGCGGCTTTATGACGCTAATAGGAGACAGAAATACATTCACGGTTAATTGAGTATGTTCAATGACTGTAAAAACAACCTTTAGTCACCATAACAATATAGAGTCCAGCCAATCTCAATCCGGCAACGAATGATGGCCTCACCATGCCATGACGGCCAAAGGTGTGTGTTTTACTTGACATATTTCACCACGCTGCGCATTGCTGGTTGAAAGGAGAAGTTCCTAACGTAAATATTGCCAATATTGTTAATCCACTGCTGGATGAAGCCCTCTCCAGGCCTTGTCGATCACATGACCAGTTGCAATGTTAGCCGTGGCCGGGAATCAAACTAGGATCCGTGTATTCAGAGCCGCTTCACCGAACGCTGCCTCCATTTTCACAGACCAAACCGTGACATATTTCTCAGTCATCCTCAAAACTGTGAACTATAATGGAATACATTTCAATACAAATCAAGTTCTCCTACCCCAGCATAGACGCCAATTCCCGGGCTCTCTGGGTTAGCGAACACAGCTTATCCGGGTTAAACCTGGATAGATGGCAACGCGAGCTCAACCCTTCAGTAAGCAACTGAGCATATTGATCACAAAAGCCAGTCAGAAATTGCTTCAGGTGTGAGCGAGAGACCTCGTGGCGCAACGGTAGCGCGTCTGACTCCAGATCAGAAGGTTGCGTGTTCAAATCACGTCGAGGTCAGGCTTAAAATATTTTTTTGAATAAAATCTTGGTGATATATTCTGTAGCTGCTATTCCGTCACTATTTAATAACACATATTTATCAATCATTATGTACTGAAAGTTAGCGTGTAATATTATTATTGCATACATTCTGTGTGTACCACAGTATTACACGCTATTGAATACATAAATAGACACAAAGTCCAATATCTCCATGCAAAAATAAAACTACATTTAATCCATCAGTCTAACGATATTTTGGGTCAATATTTTCCAGCAGCAGTACAGTATTTAAACAAACCATTGCCTGGTTTCAACTTGGGGCGACACGATGGCACAGTGAGCAGCGTTGCCGCCTCACAGTAAGAAGGACCTGGGTTCCTTTCCCGGTACGAGTGCCGTTGTGTGTGGAATCTGCATGGTCTCTCCGTGTCCGTGTGAGTTATCGCCGGATACTCTGGTTTACAAAACACGCTGCCGATGTTATACCCAGGATGGACTGGCGTCCGATCCTGGGTATAGCCCTGCCTTGTGCCCTGCCTCGTGGGGCTAATTCATCCCCTTGTGAAGTTGCTTCTTTTATCGTTGGTCGACGATATAAAAAAGCAAACGTTGTTACTAGTTTAAAAAGTAAGGACTTGTCAACATAACCGATTTAAGCATTAGGCTGGAAATTATTTTTAACCCTATTTCCTCGAAAGTAAGAAACTGAGCAAATGTTTTCCGAACATCACCTTTGAAAATCGATACGCGTTAAAATGTTTACAAAATTGGTTGCCTTCCACTGAAAGTAATAGGATTACCAAGTACTCATATGCTAAGGTCCACTGGACCACTTTATTTAAGCTGGTTAATATAATGACTTAAGAAGTGGACAAATGCCATTCGCCTGCGAGCGGCAGAGCCTTAAAGCCATACATCCCAACAGCTGATGACTGTGAAGGCAGATTAAAAAAAACGTGGGAACTGAACTCCAACTTGCAGCCACCAGAGAAGCAATAAAGTAACTTGTGCTACATTCCCACGGTCACTTTGACGCACGGTAAATATGATACGCCACCACCATTGGCAGATGGCAAACATCATAATAGTTGGGTATATTCAACGACTACTTTAAGAAAAATGTAGCTACCACGTTAATCACATAACCCATGGGAGATGACTTTGAATGCGAGCAAGACCTCGTGGCGCAACGGTAGCGCGTCTGACTCCAGATCAGAAGGTTGCGTGTTCAAATCACGTCGGGGTCATATCTTTTTAGAAAAAAATACGCCCTTAACTAGTCATCTCCCTGTTATGATAATCACAAACGCACTGGGATATTCAACAAAACAGGACGCTATCTTGATACCATAATTACATATCTCATGTCGTGATAAAGTGAGGAGCACAGAAATCCGGGACAACCTCGGAGTAGAGT
>JAZEWU010000004.1:10295190-10319751 GCA_036362915.1 Geotria australis | reverse complement strand
AACATAGATCCTACCATCATTTAAGACGAATTTGTGACACGTGAAAAGTGCCGTCATCGTGCGAAGCGACGCTTCTTCTGTGATCAACCAGTCTATTCATGATCATCATTACAGTGAGAACGGGATGGTGTGAACAACATTTTTTCTAAAAAAAATTGACCTCGACGTGATTTGAACACGCAACCTTCTGATCTGGAGTCAGACGCGCTACCGTTGCGCCACGATGTCTCGCTGTGAGAGAAGGTTAATGAGCCTGAGTTTAGGGCAGCATGTTTTCACAGTGAGTAGCACTGTCGTATCACAGCTAGTAGACCCAGGTTCGATTTTCAGCTTGGGTGCCTTTCTTTGTAAAGTTTGCACGTTCTCCCTGTGACCACGTGGGTTTTCTAAGGATACTCCGGGTTCCTCCTAGACCTAGAGGATCCTCCCAGAGTCCAAATACATGCTGACTAAAGTGCCACCAGTGCCCTGTGATGGAATGCTAACCAATAATGGGGAGAGCCCCGCCTTGCGCTCTGTGTTTGCCTGGATAGGCTCTGACTCACCAATACCCTTTAAAGAACTAAGCGGGTACCAAACATACATGAATCCTGCACATTTAAAAACAAACGATGTCTTAGTTAATTTTTCGTTACATGTCTAACATTTGAAACATGCCATTTTGGGATCAGAAGGGCGTGTTCTCTGTGATACAGCAGTGTATTTTGTGTCCATTTTTGCGAGAAGACCAACATTAAGGTCGTAATTTATTTAAAAAAACAACTGACCTCGACGTGATTTGAACACGCAACCTTCTGATCTGGAGTCAGACGCGCTACCGTTGCGCCACGAGGTCTGAGATACAACTGGTGCTTCGCAATGTCAGCTTTTACCAGTCAATATTTAGCCCTGCTGCCTGGCAACCCATGTAACTTGGCCAGGCTCAACCCGAAGCGATTACAAGGAGCCGCATTGTGGGCTCACCATCTGCAAGGTCAGGTTCGATGACAGTATTGAAACAAATAGAAAAAGTAGAGTGATTCATAAACGAAATTCTCGTTTGCGGCATCCATCAAGGGAGTTTTACAGTTATTGTAGCCAAATAATAATACTACTATGCGGGGAGCCGTCGTGGAGTGGTTAACACACTCTACTCTGTACCTGGATACCTCGGTTGGATCTCAGCCACAGTTAACATCAGTGGTGATGTCCGCATCAGTCCTGGACTCCCCCACCTTCAACTTACCTGCACTGTTAAGCGTGGTGAAGTATGCTAAAATTAATCATACGACCTGCTCGGCGTGGGAAAGTCTCTACAATGACTTGAAATCATAAAAAGATGAAAAATGCGACAGTGAAACTCAATTTCTATACGTGAAATCTATCATCTGTACGACCCGGTCGATTTATGATATTTCATATATGTGGCTTGGATGTTCATATCAAACGTTATTCAGTTGACAATAGGACCGGCACATATAGAGCCACGGATGTGCTCTGAGATCAATAATCCACAGCGTCTGCAGATAGTCGAAAGGATGTGGACAGTCCTGATAAGAGACTGTGTCTGGTTCTGATGCCTTGTAAACAGTCAATTAATGAAAAGTGTAATCCTCATTTTTGGAATAACCCAAATGAAGTGAAAAACTTAAGTTAATCAGATTTTAGAGCGTTCATCAGTGACTTGGCTGAGGTCAACTCACCACATTTGAGAAGCCAGTTTTATGCAAGGGTGGGTGCCCAGACTCGTAAAGCAGGAATTCTACAAAGAAGCGTTATAATTGATGAAAACAATGGACCATGATAGTAACGATGATGTTTTTGTTCCTGCTGAAGCCATCGACAATCACTGCTATCAGGACAGATCCATATTCAGCAGCCAAGATCTTTCCAATGCTGGATGAAGGCACACCCACGCTATCACCATCTCTCACACTGCTGTGATATAGCACAGCTTGCTGAGAGAGGAACCCAGAGCTCGGCACAAATGGGTACCGGGATTCAACAAAAGGCAACATTGGTGATGTATGGTGGCACCAACTGCATAGGTTGTGATGACCTCTTGACCTTGACCTGGTAATGACATTCATCTTCACTGCACCTGTCACATGCGTCGTCAGTCACCACCATAAATATGGAAATGTCAGACGCAAACTCGGTGTTTTTTCCGTGACGTTTTTAATTTACAAAATCTTTAGTGTAAATAAAAGCCCAAGACACTTCATAATACTGTACTGTACATACGAGCCTGCTCTGACAATGGTTAACAGTAAAAAATGTACACTTAGAATAATGTTCTTTAATATATAGAATATTAAAAAAAACAGCTTTCGCTCAATGTTGCTATAGAGTAATTTAGTGTTGAAGTAGTTGTTTATACAATATACAGTATTTTCAATTTTTCATATATTCACACTATAGCATGCACTGTGGTACGTGTACAAAGGGTATCTTCCAGTTCAAAACAATGTTTATAGTTTACCAAGGTAATTCATGATCTCTGAGAATGACTTGTAATTGCAAATAATTTTCTGAGAAGGCTGGGACAAAATGCAAAAAATAATTGATCTGGATAGAAACATGTTTCAGGAGGCTTAAAAATATGCGGTTCTTAAAAATTATCAGAGGACTGAACTTGCCAACACATTGGCAATATTTTATAGTGAAATTCCAGACGATACGGCTCAATTTATGGCTACTTCGTGTTTTTGTACTTTATAGTTAATTTGATTAACACAGGACGCGTTTTGCTGTAATTGACCGTAATAATTAGCCAAACCATTCAATGCAATTCCAGTAATTTTCCATTATGTTAACTAGCTCTGACATCTTTCAATTGAATTCCATTGTTTTGTTTATCTTTACCACAATTTTAGTAACTAAACACAAGTGACTGCTTGGCTGGATGAATTCGCCATTGATTTATCATGTTATGTACAGTGCGTGCATTCATCACTCATTCCATAATATGTTTCAGACTGTTCCCCCCAAATCAAATTTAAGGACAAACACAGCAAGAATAATGACGCTTTCTTTTTCCGTATTGAAATTAACATACAATATTAAGGCGAGCATATTTAAAATGCTTATGAAAAGAAAATCAAGTCCACTGTGGTGTGACTGTGTCTGTAAATGTTGGTCACAGGTATTTTTTTCCTGTCAATAAAACATCAACAAATCTGGCAGTGTAGTGCAATAGATGTGTGAGGCATGTGTCAGAACATGATGTCACGGTGGTGTTAAGGCATCTACTACAGTCATAAACAGTTAGCAAGGCTACTCTATAAATGCTATTGTTATTATTATAGTGATCACGGTTTTCGTGGCTTGACGATATTAATGGGGCCTTGATAATGGTTAAAAGCACCAGCTAGGCACGTCGTGTAAAATACCAAAGAGCTTCTTCAATTCATTCCGCTGTTCTATGAAATATAACAATGTGAGGACAACATGGTTGCGTGTTAAACTATTAGAATAATTTACAACTAAAATTGGGATTGAAAACTGAAAGAAAATAAACAATGCTATGTACAGTAAACTTTTAAAATCAAAAACATTAACCATTTTTTGCGAAGTTATAAAAAAAAAACGTTTGCAGGCATTTTATTGCTTCAGCTCCAGAATACAGTAACAGCATATTTGCATTTTTCAAATATTTTGTCATTCGTTTACCACCAGGCAGAAACACTAGCTGCACAGTGATCATCTTTCTTTTTCGCGTGCAGATTTTCTCCTCTTCACAACCTTCGGAAATGCTTGTGGAAGCAATTTCCTCACATGCAGAAGGCATCAATTAACCCAGTCTCTTTTTTCTTTCCACACTATAATAAGTGGATAGGATTCAATTATATATAAAAAAAAAAAATTCGAGTTCCTGCACAGGGCTTCCCGTGCTGTTACACACCAGTCCCACCTAAGGGCCAGAGTTCAGGGTTCTCACAGAAGTTGGCGGAGAAAGGCACGCAGTTGAAGTACTCGCACCAGCCACAGTGCACCGGATACAAGTAGAAAAACGCAGCCAGCCCAGCGGGCAGCGCCAGCGTGGCGGTCAGTGCCAGCGCCACTTTCCAGGGCCGGCGGCAGTTGTGGAAGTGGGTGTAGCGGAGCGCCGGGCTCGCGCTCCAGCCCACGTACGGCAGAACCGCGTAGGCCAGCGGCAACGCGGACACGAAGCCGAGCACGTGGGCCGCATTGTCCACCCAGGGCAGCAGGCCGAGCAGCAGCAGCAGCGCGGCGAACGCCAGGATCTTGGCGAGAGCGACGCACGGACGAGCCACGAGGCGCCAGCTCTGCAGCAGCTCCACGAGGAAGCAGGCGAGGACGCCTCCCAAAGAGCCTGCGGGCCCCACCTAGGGGCAGGGGGAGACGACAACGAACGTGGGTGGTGGCATTAGCCGGGTGCGCGGCTGGGAATGCTCGCGGTAAGCTGCGCCGTGTCCCCCACCCCACCGGTGGTTGTGGCTATCGAGTGCACGGGCGGAGCGACTGCACCAGGGTACACGGGCCAGACTGGCTCAGGCACCGGGGCTAGAAAGAGTGAAAGAATTGGATAACGGTGAGCTGTCGTATTCCACGCCTGTTGACTAAATTGCCCCTGGTGCCAGGCCCTTTGTCTGCCGGGACAGGGATCCGAGCTCACTACAACCCTCCAGAGGATTGATAACGATTGCATTAATGCGTATAGTATTTCACCTCGGAGCAGCACGGTGGCGCGGTGAGTAGCGCTGCCGCCTCACAGCAAGAAGGACCTGGGTTCGAATCTCGGCTCGGGTGCCTTTCTGTGTGGAGTTTGCATGTTCTCCCCGTGTCCGCGTGGGTTTTCGCCGGGCACTTCGGTTTCCTCCCACGGTCCAAAAACATGCCGCTGCATAGATTAATTGCCTTGCAGACTAAATTGCCCGCAGGGCCCTGTGACGGACTGCCGCCTCATCCTGGCTATAGCCCTGCCGGCTCAGCGCGACCCTGTACAGGATTAAGCGGTTTCTGACAATGAGATGAGATGATTCGTATTTCACCTCTGCGCTGTGGGACAGGAGGACGGCCGAGGCCAGGCTCCCCGTCACGCCGCTCGTGATGTAGATGACGAGCACGCGCATCACGCCGGCCAGCTTCTCCAGGTCGCGCAGCACTGTCAGGTGCAGCACACTGCTCACGAAGCAGTGTAGGATTCTGAGGGGGACACGACGAGGGTCTCTCACAACGCCGTGCGACTCGCATTTATACAGTGTCTTCATGTGGCAGGCACCCGAGCTGCACCCGGTCTCGTCGACCTCGGTATCGCGCGCGGGAGGCCGAGCGCTGTGCGTAAACAGAGATTCTCCGTAATGTGGCACCTTTTTGGGTTGGGTCACGTACAAAAATAACTGTCGTAAAGCCGCCTCCATCTGAGACAGCCGATTGGTAAGGTTTGTCGCTTGAACAAAAAGTGGCAATTCTTTCCGAATTCAGCGCACCGTTACGTTGGCCTCCTCGTGGAAGAGCAAACGCACGACATTTCCAACAGACTATGATGTGTTGCTGATAGTTACTGTCAGCTGCATCAGGTACCTCGAACAAAGGTCCTGGAGATGTCTTCCGGATTCTAAGTCTTTTTACGTGACCCAACCCAAAAGGGTTATATTATGGACAATATTGGGCATGAGAGGCGCTCCAACTGCTTCAGAACTACGTTGTCAGCAGGGGGCAGGGCAACAAAATGTATTGTTGGACAGTACTATGTTCCAACCACTATGCTCGCCGCCTATTCCCAACGCAGACGGACTAACGTGGTGAATTATGGTCAAACAACGCCCTCAAGAAGTACAGTTTGTAGTGACAGCATCTCGGGAAATTTGTCGTAAAAGGAAAACATTACTTTATAACACAATGACCCAAACAACAAAACGTAGAGTTAACACCCGAATATCCGTGGGTGGATTGTATAGGTTGTGGATTAACATTCTTGGTAAACTTTACTAACTCGCTAAAAATGCGTTGGTAACATTTGTTACCTGGAAGGACGATGGGCTGGGTCGACACTTCCACCGCCCTGCCCCTCCCCGCCTCGTTTTGATTTGACCTTGCAGCCTTTTGATTACCGATACGCAATCTCAGGGGTGACCGTGTCATATTCATTTAAATTTAATATGACATGTATTACATGAATAGCTGTAAAATGTCATTTATTAATAAGTGGACATGCCTTGCTTTTTAAAAGGCATTGCAAATATAAAAGCACTGCATTAAGACCGTACCCTTGCTCCCCTCCCCTGTTGTAACATATACTGTCCATACTAAAATACCTGAATGCTGCTGTAGTGTAATGGGTGAGCAGACTAAAATTGCCCCCGGTGCCCTGTGACGGACTGGCGCCCCATCCTGGCTATAGCCCTGCCTTGCTCCCTGTGTATGCCGGGATAGGCTCCGGCTCACCGCGACCCTGTAGAGGATTAAGCGGTCTCTGACAATGGATGGATGGATGATTATGTATGGGTGGGAATACACGAGAGACAGATGCAAATAAACCGAAGAGGCTCATAGCCGTTTCCCCAACGTACCCCGCGTGCAGGAAGAGAGACAGCCACAGGCGGTAGATCTGGTCGGGTGCCTCTGCACTCAGGAAAGGAAGAAGCCCACACGCATCCTGCATGCAAGACACCTGCTCACGGCAGAACAAAGACAAACATACCCTGTAGAGCCTCAACAAAATTTTGGGTCAAGTGCCGTTAGCAAGCACCTTATGAAGGCCGGCATGGCCATACGCGAGGGTAGATGGTCAGCACCATGCCCTGTCCGCCTTTGTCTCCCTAGTGGAGATGTTTAAACAGTGCACCAGGCACTCATTTGAGGCTGAGTCAATCAATCAATCAATGTCAGGAAATTAGTACTATAAAACAACGAAAACATAACTATATTTAGCTCAATCGGTGAGATGACGTTCGGGTTGCCACACTGCAGCAAAACTAATGTGCAGTGGACGCAAGCCGACGTCATTCAAATGACAAATACCATGGCACGCTTGAGCTGCTGAATGGAAAACTGGCTATGCAAGCCACATTAAAGGAGCAAATCCATTTCAAGTGGCCACGAGTGTCCCATTAATGAAGCAATTGGCCCAGCAGCAGGAGTGGTAATATGGAGGTTGATTTGCCTCATTGCATTCGAGTGCCTATAGGGGTCAGAGCACTCGGGAACAATGCTTTCATGTGCGACGTATTGTCGATTGCAGCGTGTTTTCCGCTATCAAAACAAAAGTCAAGGTGACTCCCCTGCTCAATCAAGCAGGGGCCATTGGTTATCTCCAATGGCAGAGCTGAGGCAGTGGTAGGAATTCCACATTTATTTGGTGGGGACAAGTTCTTCCGAAGGAGACCTCCGCTTTATAATTGTTTATGTTGGTTAATTCGCAAGTTTCTTGCATCGCAGGAATCCTGCTTCCAGAGCTTGCGAGCTCATGGGGCATTTTCTGCTGTAATAATAAACATCTTTCAGTATATTCGAAGCAGCCTTAATAATTTAATTTATGTTCCTTTGGTTTTAATTGGTTGGTTTTTTTATTTAATTGTTGACATGCCGTTCTCTCCGCGGCCCTTGTGCAGCGCTTTGTGACCCTCGGGTGAAAGGCGCTATATAAAACGCGATTATTATTATCTATCTAGCTAACATCTATCTTTAATTCTAATATAATATTGTACAGCCCTTTGTCAATCTACTGCTGGATTAAGGCCTTCTCACACTGTGTTGGTCATGGGGTTATTTCTTGTGTTGGCAAAGATGGGAAGCCCATGAGCAGGTTGGACAGCACTCAACACTGATGCAAGCCGTGGCCCAGAATCAATCGCAGGTTATCAGGTTCACAGTACAATGTGCAACCATCCTGCCACTAGCCCCCTAAAGTGCATATAGCCTAACAAACGCTGATAAGCACTCATCAGTATCAATGGGGAGTTTAAAATATGCGAGTCTAAATGCATTTATTCAGTGAGGATGGTGCGACAGATGAGAGCAAATTATCTACAGATTACATAGCAATTAGCGCTTCCTAATGGATGACTAACGCACCGGGTCTCTTGAGTTCACCTGGAGAAAAAAAACCAAGCTTCTTCACTACAGCGCGAGATTCAAAAACCAGACCTTTTCGTTCACGACAAAATCCGAGGGGCAAGGTGGGGTGCGGAGCGGCGCCGGGTGGCACGACACGGGGGGGGGTCTCACCTGCGAGCACAGGGTGGCCTCTTCGTGGAAGTAGCCCCGCATGAAGTCGCAGTGCTCTCGCGAAGTAATCTCGCACCTAACGGGACGCGCGCACGCACACGACGCACGCTCATTCGCGCACGCGGGTTCTTCACGGCGCCAATGTGCGACTGACGGACGTGTTGGGCGCTGATTGTTACGAGCGGTTTAGCTTTTTGATCAGGACCTGGATAGATAGATAGATGGATGTTTATTATTACAGCAGACAAATACCCAGTGAGCTTGCAAGCTCTTTACGGGACTCCTGCGACACAACAAACATGCGAATTGCTGACAATAATCAAAATATATACAGGATAACAAAAATAGCCTGGAGGTAGCCACGAGTGGAGCCTGCAGCCGGAGTAACGAGGAGTGGGCCACCGCACTCACCTGCCCTGGGTGCCGAGGCAGCAGGGTCTGCCCGTCACCTTGCAGTCCATGTGCGGCAGCTGCGTCTGGTTCCCCGCACTCTTTTTCGTGCAGATCTGAGGGTTTGCCCCGCGGAGCACAAGCGAGACGGCGCGGAGGTGAGATGGCGCGGAGGTAAGATCTCTTGCTGGTCCCACAGCCCATGGTGGAAATCACGGTCTTGTTTGACGGCCACTATTTTCACTTGCCCAGGGTGAATGTAACTTAAATTTCTTACCAGTACAGTCGTATTGCAACCCGCCTACCCACTTGTACTGTATGCTTCGGCCACTTTTTTACCGGTACACCACACCGGGCCGTACCGGCGTACTTTCTCCTCTGGGTTTATTATAAAGTAGTATACATTTTATCAACTCTGGAAGGAGGATGAGTAGATTGGACGCTGCACTCCCCTAGCACTGGCAATTGAACTGATGCCCTTCCAATCTTGAGTTACCGTTAAGCTATGGTACCGTTGCACCGTCAGATCGGCGCTAGGCCAGTAAATATCTACCAACATATATCGACGCATGTTTATGTTTATTAGACATGGATCGGTTCACTGTCCGTTCTCTCTGCAGCCCTGTGCAGCGCTTTGTGACCCTCGGGTGAAAGGCGCTCTATAAATGCTATTATTATTATTTAGCTGAGAAGGCCCAGTGTGGAATCACTCACCGGCCACTGCGTGATGTTGTCCGGCCACTCGTGTGTCATGGAAGACGCGGGCTCCTCGCAAACCCTGCACGGGAAACGGGGAACCCAGCCAAAGGAGTTGATAATAAGTCAAGTCAGCACATTTGGTTACCTATGATCGAATGAGCTGGAATGTACCACAATCGCACCAGATTTCACAGGCGAAAGCAGGGTTGAGCCTGGAAAATGCATCCAAGGGTGATCACCACGCATGCCTGGCTGTCGTAGGTGGCAGCAGGACTATACTACATTGTGAGCAGCAGAGGGTCGTGCAACAGAAGTCATTGCTGTATTGTGCTTCAATGCTACCAGATCTACGTAACGCAGGCCCTCAGCTCTTTGTTTGACGGTACATGGCATGCTTTAAGAGTTACCGAGGGATGTTCCTTCGCCTCAGGACAGGACTGATATTATAACAATACGGATATATTTGGTGAGGAAGCATATGGCACTTATACACTTTACATGAGGCTCACTACAGCGTGGCAGTCATGGGAGGAAACTTGCTCCAGAAGATATCTACTGTGGAGATGGAGCAAAGTGAAATCTGCTCATGTTCAGGAACTAATGACGGTCTATGAGAGATGGATGACGGCTGATGATGTTGATGGTGGTGGTGGTAGTTGAGAACCATACCTGGGGTCCTGACCACACACAGCCCCTGATGTTCTGGGCATCTTGTCCTCCATTAGCAGTGGGCTTGACTTTGGCCACTTCATCCAGTTTTCCAGTGTTTTCTGGAAATAAAAGCAACAATTATTTGTGCAATTTGTTCCCCTTCATTGTATTTCAAATGCACAAAGATATGTCTGATGAATAAGTAATCAGTAATTGCAAAGATCCCACATGTAGCCAACACAGGCTGCTGGAGCAGGTGCCATTAGTGAGCATTTATGAAGGCTGGCATGAGGCACACTCGGGTACTGGTCTAAGATAGGTACTGGATTGAGACTGAGTTGACCTTGGGATGGCATAAAGCTGGTTCAGATAATCACCACTGATGTTAGCCACGGCCAGGAATTCAACTCGGACGCCCAGGCTCATAGAAACCTTTGTTGACCGATAAACATTTAGCAGTAGTAGAGACACGTAATTGGAACGTTAAAGTAATGTATTCCTGAATATATAAATAAAACATGTAATAATTAGTTGGCATTTCAGCCTATGGGTCAGTTTAATGGGATGACCTACATTGCTGAAAGGTCACATTTTAACTCGCTTGCAATTTATATTTCCAGCCTCAGCATTGCGTGCGTTTGCGTTAACCTTACGCGAGACAGTTTGATACATACACGCCACGAGGAGGGACGTACTCCGTGATAAATCACAACCACAGCTTTATGTAAATGTATCGGGCCCTGTTATGGCCTATAAATAAATCCAGCGCACAATGACATATAGGAGACTGGCACTTGAACTGACAGCCCTTGAACGAACGGGTGACTGACACCGTGATGGATGGCAAGCAGAGGGTCGAGAGTGCTTGCCTGTGACTGTGCGTGCGGATGTGTGCGCGTGTGTCGGACGATAGGGCGTGCTCGCTAACGGCACTTGACCCTGCAGTCTGTTAAGGCTACATGGGGCATCTTCGTCTGGATTTTTGTCTCGGACGATAGCGACAGTATAGGAGAGGCTTGCTAATGGTGACACTGGGCAGGTGGCTGCGATAGCAAGCGGGTTTGATTCCCGGCTCAGGTGCCTTTCCGCGTGGAGTTTGCGGGCGCGCGTGCGGTTTCCGCGCGGTCTCACCGGGCACTCGTCGCGGTTCGTCTGCGCGCAGTTCGAGCCGTTGTTGAGCAAGCAGCAGCCCGTCAGCGCCTCCCGCGCACGCTGCCGCTCCAGCGTGTCGCCGAGCGCCGCGTCGGGGCGCATGCACGGCACGAACTTCGCTCCCAGGTGCACGAGGGCCTCCTGCCGTGGGCAGAGGGCGGCGGAGAACCGTCGCCGCGCGCTCGGTTAAGAACCCGACGCACACTCGCGTACGGAAATGCTTTTCTTGTAAAATCCGCTGCTCGATGAGGGCCGCCGCACGCATGACCAGAACATTGCGGCAGAGCAACGGATTCATGAATCTATGAGGAGCCTGAGCGGGCTTCCTCCAGGTGCTGCAGCTTCCTTTAACATGAAGCCAAACAACCATGAATGGAATTTCCAAATTATCCGAATGTAGTAGATGCAACTGAACATAGATACTCGTTATGGATTGGTGTCTCCGACAGTGACCGCTAGTGGTGCCAACACGCACCGCCAATCCCCACACCGAGCAGCCCATCCTCGCGATCGCAACACGGCGCTGTGTAACGGCACATTCAATAGGAATACCCGCACGTGTGTTAATAAATACAATTTCTAGCTGTTCCCAATCGCCCCAGTGGATGTTGGTCACGGGACTTTGTTGACGGCAATCCACCGCAAAGGTCGGTGTCGGTACGCGATTGGGGCGTGACCGTGCCACAGAACCATTCTTAGCCATGGTTGTTAGCTGTGGCCGGAAATTAAACTCGGGTCGCAGTGTGCCGTTACGTCACCACTCCACTCTTAAATGCTGTTTATGTTCATTTGTTCATGAGCATAGCAATCAGCCAATGGATGGCTTTGCACATTAAAAAACACAGGAGTGGGAATGCAATTGCGCTAAAGTGCACACTTACCGAGCTGGGTCCAATCCAAAAGTTTTGCTTCTGGTTGTATTTCACGTCTTTATAGGAGCCGTTGCTCAAGCTAACCTATATCACACAGAATACAGCAGAATAGAAGGTCTTCAAGAGCCATGTCAAGTGTCAGTGTCGGGCTGTCTAGACCTGACATGAGCAGTGTAAACCTTACTATCCATTACATTGCTTTGTACAGCAGATAAATTGAGCAGTCAATCAAGCCAGGGTTCTGTTGTTTGTGATGCTCAACTAAACGTCGAGCAGCAATCATCTCAGTAGCCGAGTCAGAAGTGGAGGTGTAACGACACATACATTCATCCACCGATACTGATTCCCAAGCTCAGGATACACGCAGCGAATTGTATACATAAGCATTCATTTGTTTTGATTTGTGCGCATTGTATGTCATATGAGCAGCAGCATAGCGGTAGATGGGAGGAGAGAGAGAGATATGGAGAGGCAAGTCAACGGAGGATCTTGCAGACATTCAGCACGAGTTTGAAATTGATCCGGGATTGTACTGGGAGCCAGAAAAGTGCATGCACTATTGGAGCTTCAAGTTTCAAGTTAAAAGTGATGTAAGCAGTTGTAAGCTCGAGAGACTAATTTGCAAGAGTGACCTGAGGCATGAGCCTGCCGGTAGGGGGCGATCACTGCCGTACATAATCCCAATGCAGTGATAACATTCAGAGGTAGCATGGTCTCGATTATCCATATGAATATAACCATGTTACCGTGACGTAGGTCAATAAATAATACCCACTGCGTTGTTAAAAGCGCTGGAGAAGCTCTCGCGCGTGTGTACGGGGGTGGCAACACCCAGGGTGTTAGCCACCACCTGGCATGCCGGGCCAGCATTCATGGGTGCTTGCTAACAGCACTTGACCTGAAAGTCTGTTAAGGCTATAAGGGGGATCTTTGTCTTTCGCTGGCACTCACGACGGCGCTGGTCTGCAGCTGCGTGAAGCCAATGGGAGCGAGGCCGTAGATGGTGACGGTGAGCACGGTGATGAGCACGTGCACAAATGTGACCCAGTAGGTAAAGTACGCCCTGTAAGGAACGCACAGCGGCACGATGGTTAGCGGAGACGCGGCGACACCGACACCGCGTGGCTCATTCACTCGGCAGCAACGCGGACGAGCGTGTGACCTTACTGCCAGTGGGACTAGCTACTGGGTATTTTTTTCTGCTGCAATAATAAACATCCATCCATTCATACAGACGTGGGATAGCTGTAGACACTAGCAAGCTACAGACACGAGCCAGCCGTAGACACGAGCTAGCTGCAGACACGAAAGAGCTGTGACCCATACATATTTGGTGTCTTAATCTGGAGGCTCCACTGAATTGCCGTCAAAAATCAAACCTTAAAAATGCAGATTTTAGTTTTTAATCGCTAGCTCCGTTATAATTATGCTTGTGTGTGTTGTATGTAATGAGTTAACATGACCCTTGCAGGCACTAGCGGCTCCTACATTCGCCGCTATGTTAAAAAAACTAGTTTATTGTCGAATTGCATCGCGACCCTAAATCATGCGAATATCTAAAATGTCCCAATTGGCAGTGACTTGTGTACAAGCAGCTTCATGAATGCATTTAATTTTTAGTGTTCGTATTTATTTTGTGGTTTCTATACGATGCACGACCTCTCTCTGTGGCTTTACACTACATGTTAAGGCAAGGTGGAAGAGCTGCTGCCGCGATGCGAAACCTGTCCAGAAGATGGCAACAAACATACATAACACAACAACCGCGAATGACTGCTCATGTATCCTTTGCCTGTATATATAACTTATGACTCAATATGTACTCTGGCATACGCATGACCCTAATACTTAAATAGTTCAAAGAAACTGAAAGCTCCAAATCCCATTGGGGAATGATCTACGGTACGCTGTCTAATAAAGTAGTGCATATACAGTATGATGGTTCGCGCTTAAATAACGCACTAGGATAAACCACCGACGAGCTGCAGTTCTAGTATACAATAACAAACAGAATACTCATTCCTGGGTGTCATATTTGTGGTCGAGTGGAGGCGCAGTGCAGCGAATGCACAACGATTAACGCACTGCATTATGACTGACTCCCAGCAACAGTTGGAACGATGACGATTAAGATGATGATGGTGGTGGCGGTAGCGATCGCAGTGACGACTTTGACAGCGGAGGTCTGTCGACGACGATTCCGACACAGATAGATTTTATTATTTCAGCAGAAAAATATCCTGTGAGCTTGCAAGTTCTGTAAACACAGTAGGCCGCTCCGTGCACCTGTGATCCCCAAAGTCCTCCATGTCGTGGTGGCGCTCCTCGTGCTCCCGGCTGGAGAAGCTGCCGCTGCGCCGCACGCCCGCGTGCCCGGCGATGCGGCCCAGCAGCCCCGTGCCGTAGCCGTACCCGCCGTGCGCGTCGCCGTGCCCGCCCCTCGGCCGCTGGTCGTGCAGCACCAGCGAGCGCACGACGGGCGTGATGCGCTGGCCCCGGGGACGACCCACGCTGACCACCTCCTGCCGCAGCGGCACCTTTGGCTGCACGGGGGTCCCGCCGCCGCCGCCGCCGCCGCCGCCGCCAGCACCGATGCCGCCGCTGCCCCCCTCAAGGCTCTCGCGCTGCTTCCGCCAGCCCCGCTCCGTGGGCCTGGAAGGAGAGAAAGGAGAGGGAGGAGAGACGCCAGAGTAAATACGTGGGTCGCGGCTGGTTCAGGGTGGCTCGGGGGGCCACGGAACGCTGAGCCTGCACCCGGTCACATCGTTGAGTTCGAACGCAGACCGACAACCGAGGTCACACTCGGTTCTCAGAGTGTAGTTTATAGTTGGCTCTTCGGGTCAATTTGACTAAATTCCCACGCTGAGATTAAACATTGCTATTTGAGTGACCTGTGAAGAACACTCTTTGTACAGAATATAAAAAGTTCTACCCCTAGTGTGGATAAAGATAACTTTTGAAGTAGTGACCTCTAAAGCAGTTCGGTCACAATATTCTTCTCACACAGTGTGATGCACTGCTGGCTGCAGAGTTGTGAATGGAAACCATCTCAATCTACTTTATCTCCCTCTAAATAATTGCTCAGAAACCGTGGTATGTGTAGTTGTTACATAAATAGGGGGATTGATCGGGATGAGGGAGATTGAGTGATGGATCTGCACTTGGGCAGGAGTTACAATGAAAGAGGTAACTCGAGGCTGGAAAGTCAAAGAGTTCCCATGAATAAGTGAGCGTTGAGTAGGCTTCGTCTCCACTGGTCGAATCGATACAACGGCAGTAGATATTCTGTATTTAAATGCTGAGGCTCAGTTTATCTGTAGGACAGCCTAGATTAATTTCCCAACATGCGGTTCTCTTTATTAACCACCTAGGATGGACGATGGGCTGATTCGACTCTGCTCAGGATTTTAATTCATATCGCTCCAATGATGAATCAAGTGCATCATCGATGTCCAAACTGCCTGTATGCGCTATATTTGTTAAACCAAGCTGAAATAATAAATCCCAAAGTGACAATACAACACTTTGTAGGATTCCCACCGCATACAGAGAGCAGCTTTGAGTGAAGATTTGTATTTTAAAATAATAATAAATAAACAAAACAGACAAGAATCTTGTTTCTTTGCAACTAAACAAAAAATAACTGCTAAATGCGTTCTGGACAAATGTTTCTCAGTTTTCAACGTTGATGCCAAGCAACAATGCTCGCGTTTGTGTAGCAGCACACCCTATTGACGAGCCTCAAAAGGTTGTAACTATTCCAGGGTGTGCCTGCTTGAAAAAAGAAGTTCAACTGAATGGTGGTCCAAAAGGCCTTATGACCCGAGTGCAAAACACAAATGCCCTCTAACATTATCTCAACAGTGTCGCGTCAAGAGACAAACAATTTGTTTGGATTTCTTTTGCACAACAGTGCAACCCACTGTGTTAGAGAGTGGAAGCGGATTTGACAGAGCTACCTCTGAGATCGTGTCAAGTGACCCTTTGGTTCACAGAGCAGGGGGCAGCAATTTCCTACCTGTTTGGTCACTGAGAGTAATGATCGTCACATGACAATTTAGGTGACAATTTTAATTCTCAAAGCTGGAATTGAACTAAATTCAATTATGGGACTTCTATGTCCTTTTATTCTCTGCCAATGGCACAGATGTTTACATGTTTATATTAATGTATTATTGGAGACTGCACATAATAGATAATTTCAAGTGAGTCATTGATGTCACCTTCATTATTGCGGTGGTGATGTTGCAGAAAGTGTGACTCACAACTAAAAGGTCACAAATACAAGTGGCATTTAAAGGCCAAATACTCCAGTCCAACGGCCCACGTGACAGTGTCTTCCCTAATCTTCTGTAAATACGAGAATGCTTCGCATTTTGTTTCAACTTTTCCTGCCAATTAAGCCCCCATTAGCAACTTTTGCTAAGTCCGTGATGAGTATTTAAAGTGCCTTATGGTGTGAATGAGGGCAGTGCAGAATGACCCATCGGTGTGCTACTGCCCTACGCTCCCGCATCTATGCTGCCCACCTTCCCCAACCCACACTGACCAGCATAGTAAACCATTGTCAAATAACTCCCGGGATCCACACGGCACGGGGAGGCCTTCATCCAGCAGTGAATTTACAAAGACGGCGGAACGTACACGCGCCACTTAAAGCCACAAAAAGTGCACGACTGTGTGTGATCAAACGGCACGCCAGAATCAGCTTATTTCGACGCAGGATCACGCGCGGTGTTTGTTTGCAACGTGGCACATTAGCGGGGGCTCACTTTAGACTTGGCCGACCTCACCGCAGGGCGTGGCTCCATCGATTTAAACGAGAGCGCGGTGCGTGTACACGGTGTGGGAAGGTTCCTGGGTGAGAGTGACAGGACACTCACAGCATCTGACGGGTGCTCTCCAGCTGGGCTGGGTCCAGAGCCGAGCCCGTCAATGCCGACCCACGGTCCACCGAGTAGTCCATGTTGTGCGCGTCCTTGGGTTCCCCCGGGTACGAGTTGTCCTCCAGATAAACGTGCGAGTGTTCCTGCGCAGCGCGTGGGTGGCGAGAAAACCACAATTAGCCACACCACGCCAAGCCTGGCACGGCCTTGCCGAATCAGAACCGCGCCACAGACATTCCGTGCAATGACGGATACCATGCGACCTCAACCCCATTCCACGGAAAAGTATAGCAACGCGACATTATTCCACCCGGGTTATGCAACACCACGCCATCCATACCACGGCCTTGCCATACAACACAGCACACCGTGTTAAATCGCCCACCACCTAGCAGTATGAATGGGTACCACCACGGTTAGACGATGGGCAGGTTGCATGTGTGGGTACTGCCACCTCTTCATAGACGTCTGGCCAGTGTTACGAAGAGAAGATCAAAAATATCCTCTTCTAGGGGTCATCTAGAGCTCCCTAAATTTAAAGCCCTTCTGCTATGCTGTGCCGTGAAACACACACACATCTGTCTGGCTGCACCTTTATCATTCATAATTATTATTTGAGGTAATCTGTACGAAGGTCCTTACATTAGTATGAATCCAAGACTCACCATGTTAAAGAACGCCGTGTCCAGGTCATCGATGCAGGTCAAGTACTCGTCCTCGTGTAAGATGGAGGGCGCGAAGCTCCTTCGGTTGGGGTTCGGCTTCGAGAGCTTGCCGTCCCACTCCGCGTGGCCCTGCAGGACAGCGTGGGGTGTTACTCAAACGTCCCATCACCACTGTGAGCTCACACGCGTGGATTATCAATAATAATAATAACTACAGCCCCTTGTCAGTCCACTGCTGGGTGAAGGCCTGCTTCCCCATACCGTGTTTGTCATAGGGGTTGTTTGACTGTACTTCGCCAAGCTGGTCATTGCCAGTTTTGGAGAGGAGGCCCAGGACCGGTTCAGATATCACTCGCCATTCAACCCTGTAGTGTCAAAGGCTGAGCGCCCCCCACTTTGCTAAAAGTTCCAGCTCCCCCTTATGAAATGTTAAAGTTAAGTAAACAAATATTGGTACAGCCCTTTCTCATGAGAGTTACAGGAAAATGTATAACAGACATAAGCAGATTGAATCATTACTTGTTTTGTTTACCGTTTAACATTTGTTTAGAGTTTGTTTAACACTGCACATGTCATGACCCCCTGAGATTTTTGTATGCCCCCTTTAAACAAGGTCATGCCACAGGGCTGTTGTAACGGATGCAGTTCCTGTGGATTATGTGGCCTTTGCCATAGGACTGTGGAATTTTCACAATTTTTTTTACGGAAATATCAGCACGGGACAAGCACTGCCCAACAATCGTTTTGAGCAGAGGAGCCACTATATTGTATTTTAAAAAATACCCATTGCCCAATTTATCCTGCAACTCTAAAGCACCCCAACAAAGAAAATGGGATGCTCCAATGTGGTCAAAACTGAAAACATGTGTGCACAGCCTCTTAAGTGCTGATTAGAGGAGTTTTACATCTCCGGTGGGATTTGAAAGCCAACCTCATTTTTACCATTGGCTGAGGCATTCTATTAAGCGAAGGGGGTAGCTTTAAACAAACAGATGTTTTGTAATTACGTCCCATGATGAGCCAGAGATTTATTTTCAGACAGTGTACGGTAGGCAACATTTTTTCCCACATCATTTTCCCCTCATTTTTTGTGTTCGACAAGATTATATTCCCACAGTGGGTGGGGGAATGTCCCTTTATAAGAAACAGATCTTGACCCCTCAGAAACTAACTGGACCAAGGGCAGCCGGGAACTCCAGCCCGTAGTTATCTGCTTTATTGGATCTGTTTGCAATCAATCCTAAGGAGCCCACACTGGAAACAACGCTACTCCCTCGTTTAACCGGGATGTTCTCAGAGCCCGTCATGACATCATGGAGCCACTGCGGCAAGGATGGCATCCAGGACTTAATCTTAAAATATTTTCCAAGTCTCTGGTAGATTGCATTAGGTGGCAAATGATGAGTTGCCACAATTTTAGCATGTATTAACACCCAATGATTGGCTGAAAGCATCCTAATGTACAGAAGACCACAAAGCTTTGGGTAATTGTTGGCAATGCTTCACTGTCTGGCTGCCTCCTCCCTTTATCTGCGAATCCTCAGCAATTGTGAGATGCAATTTGCATGAACGACACTTTACTATATAAAATAAATTATTGTTATCAAGAGGTATACTTGATGTGCAGTGCTGGATGTGTATATAATTTCCATCTCACTCATCTGGAAAAACCCAATTGAAATAAAGATATGGTGGCATAAATTCATTAAAATACAATAACAAATAATAGTCTGCCAAAGCATTCTAACCCCTACCCTCTGATTCTGCATTCCCATGATCACAGGGAGGGATGCTTGGTTTGGTTTGCAGACAGGGCAAGTCCAATGAGCTCACTTTCTAACAGCTGCTAATACCAGTCGGCCCTGATCCCAAGTGGGGCCAAATATTACATTCTTGAATATCTGTTTAGTTCCCTGCCTCACACTTTCACCTGAACTAATCGACACATAAAGAGAATGCACTCAGTGACATCACCTCACTGCGTTAAGCCTTGGGTCCATGTTTGAGTTAAAATTATTCCATGCAATCTTACCGATATTAATACATTTTATGTTGTGAGAGCCTACGTCTAATTCTGGCCCGCATTTGGCATCGTTAAAAGCAAAGTGTATTTTTAAGGTCGCTTCCTGTCCCCGTTTCCCAGTTTGCTGAGGGTTGGGAGGAGGTGGAGAGGACAGTTCTGCCCTGACCAGCACGGTGATGTACGGTCAAATAAAACCCCACAACTAGTACGCATTGACAATAAGTGCCGTTCATGCACACACAGAGATTCCACGAGCAGATGGCTAAAGTGATTCCACCCAGCGGCTGAACCCGTGGAGCCTCAGGACGATAACAGCAATCCCTGCTCTTGTGCTTTCTGCATTACTTGTAGCGAAAGCGAATCACGGCTCTTTCGCTGGGTTTGTAACACGCACACACACGTAAGTGGGTTCATAACGCACGCACGCAAAGTGGGTGAGTAACGCACGCACGTGGGTGAGGAATGGCATGTGAAACGGGCAAGGGCTGTGTGGTCGGGAGTCCTTGGGGAGTCACGAGGGAGCTGGCAGTGCACAGGGACTGTTACATGGGCATGAGCAACATTGAGGTTGGTGGTTATACAATATGTACTGTAAAGCCTTACGATCCCAATACACAGCACTTCGGCATCAGAGAAGTGAGAGTTTCGACATCGGTTTGCACTGGTAATACGAATTGCATTGGTGCAGTGGGGGTGTGTTACGTTTTTCGTGACCCATTAATAAGTTCCTACAATAAATCGATGACACACTGAGAATTGCTTTCCAAAGCTGTTCTTTCGGAATAGCCTTGTTTAGCGCTCCCCCTCTCAAATACTCTATTCAACTCCAGATGACAGATGGTATTAATCAAGCGAGACTACTATTGCCAAGTAAACTGCCCATACGATGACGGGTTTGCTTTATTGATGCCCTCAATCTGGAGCTGCTTCAACCACAGAATGTGCGGGGGGGCTCCCTTTTCTCCTCAAAGGAGACAGTGATTCTTTTGATGATGATCTGAGCTGAAACTGAGAACTAAACACAGCTGCTCCACTGGCACAAGAATGCCGGAACCTTGTGGGTGCAAGTAAACAAACATTTACAATATTTTCACAAGCTTGGTTAATACCGGATGATCTACCAACGGACAGTCAACAGTTGCCCGTATTATTATAACGATTATTAACTGGTGGTGAACTGGCGTCCCATCCTGGATACAGCACTGCTTTGCGCCCTGCGTCTGCCGGGATGGGCTCCGGCTCGCCGCGCGGCCCTGTGCAGGATCAAGCGGTTTCTGACAATGAATGAATTCCTAAATGGTACGATTAAGCTTAGCGATATCGTCGGGCAGCACTGCGACTCTGCATCGCCGCGGCGCCCCCCCGATCCCAAACGCACCCGGAGGAGGGCTGCGGCCGCTTTCAGGCTGAGCTTCGGGCCGGAGTCACGGGCCCTGCCTGGCGTGACTCCGCGGCCGCTGAAGCCGGAGCGGTAGCTGCCCATCGACGCGAGCGAGATGGCTCCGGGGCTCACGGGCGTCGGCGGCACGCTCACGCTGTCCATGTCGTCTGCCACTCGGAAGGCTCGCCCCCGGGCCAGCGGGTCGTAAACCTGCAAACACCACGTGTAAATGTAATACACTTTTAGTCGCCGGCCTTCCGGACGGACCAACATTCGCGAGCTTCCACGTCGTAAAGTTCACTCGAGAACGAGGTGATAAGGATGGCGACACGGAGGTGAGGAGGTCGCGGGGCGAATGGTTGGTAGCCATGGGTGGTCTTGACCTCCTGCTACGCCCCGGGCAGGTTTAGGAAGATCACTGACGGGGCGGCATTGTAACGGAGCTAGCGCGTTGGAGGTTATGACCTGATTAACGAGACACAGGCACGCGTTATTGACCTCCCCACCCCCCGGAGGCCTCAAGCTGGCAGATTGTGAACGGGACCCGACAGTAATGAGACAGGGTTGAGTTTGTTAGCGAGGACCCACGCAGCTAATGGCGGTGGGCTGTAAAAAGGGTGTACATTTCAAGCCGGTCCGTCCACATATTGGTCAGCTGGCACCTCTTAACAGACGTTTAAAACGAATTGTTAGTTTGCAAATGTTAGAATTTATTGGTTTAAAAGGGATAACCATGATTAACTTTTAGAAGAAATAAAATATGTTGGTGAGCTATTTACAGTGTAAACCTTTATGTTGATTAACAAAAAATTATACTGCAAGAAAGTGCCTTATTGTCGTTTAACTAAAGATTATAAGTGCAGTAAATAATGAAGGATTATTCAATGCACGTTTAACGTAGTTTTCCAACAACACTGATCAAGGATTTATTTTCATTTGTAGACTGTACCTACACTAACTCTGTACTTACGCTAACACAGCAGCAACATGTGCCCTCTATCAAAGATGTAAGGATACAACTGAAAAGTGCAGAGCCTTCAACGGGGAAGAAAAGTGTGACTAAGCACAGCAGGAAACACCCCTACACGGCTCCTTTTCTCGCTGATCTGATGATTAAATTCCATAGCGGGCAACTGGCGGGCGCTACGCGAATAACCGCGACCAAAACCTTTTCTCTGAATGTCAGCAAGATTAACAAAATATCTGTCTTTATTTAAGCTAGTTCAGCTGTTGTCTTAACACTGCAAGCCTCTGTGACACAAGCTCTCACTGCAGGCAAAAACCAATGGGCATTCATCATAAAATGTCACCCGGGCTAAAATTAAGAATGCTTTGTTGATGAAAAGAGCCCGCAACAATGGCCTATTGAGAGTGTTTAATGCTGTAATGAATAATTGTTTTAAGGTCGCGTTTTCATCTGAAAGGGTCTGTTTGTGTACATCTCACTCATCTCTGGAAGGGACTTTGACGCAAACGTTGAGTTGATGGTGGTGGTCTTGGGACAATATGATATCATTGCCAAGACTGGTGATTATGAAATGGTGAAAAGTTGACTCATTGTTTTGAAATTTCGTAAAGGTTTGGGGTTTGCCCATGCAAATGTAGCAGCTGATGTTTTATTTTAGCTGCCACTGTGCCCGAGAACCAACGAGAGAAGTGGCGTTAGTGCAGACCTGCACAACTTATAGCACACAAGGCAGTCCCGGTCCTCGCTGTGCATTCTCAAAACCCGCACGTTGTCATTCACGAACCGTGAAAACTGAGGTCATAATATCATCCATAGAGGAGTATATTACACTTCTTGTGAAACCGCACAACACACTGAGGTCACCAACTGGTAATCACACAATAGGGATCATTATTGTAATAATTATGAAATCAGACTCTGGCCCTCAAGCTAAGCGCATCAACACCGATATGGCCGCCCTGGCAAAGGGTCGTGCACCCCTGGGGTGAGTGTTGTCATCAGCGTTGGGGAGTTACGTGTTGGGGATTAACGTGTTGCAAGTGACGAATTACTGTAATCACACCAACCAGGCCCCATACTGGTGGTATGTACTCTATTTGCATGAGTACAATAATTGTACTTCCTTTATTTAGAATGTTCAGGTTGATTACCTTCATGATCATTCTCATTTCACTGAAGTTTTATATAATTGTGCAACCTATGAAATGTGGAAGGTCGTTACATCGGCAGGCCTGGGTTAATGTGAGGACAGCCACAGCCAATTGTACCTGTCCAGACATAGATTGTCTGTTCAGGCATAGATTGTCTTCAAGATAGATAGATAGATGAATCGCTTTCGGAGGCTATGGCTTGCCGCTGATATTTATTGACATTAGGGCCATAGGATACAGTTACTCGACAAGCAGGGCACTGCACTAAAGCATACTACAGTGTATCCTATAAGGTCATTTATCACCGTATAGGATGATTTATACAAGTTGAATTGAACATCATTAGAAAAAGACAAATCACTTTGCTTTTACTTTTTACAGGGAACTAATGCGTTGCTGCCATCTTGCCAAGGTACCCTTGTAAACGATAATTACATCTCAGGGTTTTGTTTCACCTGGACACCTAAAACATTTAATATCAAGGGGTCAAAGTCTGTAGAAGCAGGGGACATGACACGATCAACCAACTCACTCTGCGGGTGAGAATAATTGCTAGATTGGGCAGGTGTGGCTTGGCCCAGCGAGGGGTGTGCTGCCAGCCCTCCCTGTGTCTTGGTTGAGCCTCCAAGAAAAAGTGGTAACTTTAGCAACGTGACCTAGGCCCGGCATTCTCAACCGGTGGATCGCGGGCGCACCAGTGCGCCGCGAACGCCACCAAACCCAAGTGGGCCTCGGGGTCCAACCGTTTGAGAACCCCTGGCCTAGGCTACGTACGGGTACCTTCTGCATGCCGACGAAGAAGGGCGGCGGCGTCTCTGCGCTGGCGAGCGAGATGGAGTCGTGGTTGTGTAGGTCCATCTCCTTGCGGAACTGCGGCTTGAGCTTCCCCAGCCGCCGGTCGCAGTGGCGCAAGGCTCGGCGCTGCCACTGCTGCCAGGCCTCGCTCTCCTGCGCCAGGCCGAACCACTCGGCCAGGCCGCTACGAGCAGAGACAGCGTGCGTGAGCGAGCGAGCGGAGCGTGGGAATCGGCTCTTTCTCTCTCTCTTGCCGCAACGTTAAAGGTCGTCCAGCACTGGTGAAGAGCTCCGTTTTGGCAGAGTTATTGGAAAGAGTCGTAAATAGTCTATTCCACCAATAAACATGTTCCCTCATGACAACTGAAACAACTGAATACATATGATCGGTACTTAGAATGGAACTTTATGATCAAAAATTGCAAAATGTGTTTAGTTTAAGTGTATCTTTCACGGTAAATTTAATAAGGACTTATACTGTAGTCATAATATACTGCAGAGTTCTGTACTTGTATTAACCAAGTTATTGTTATTTGTACGCTTAGGCAAACAAGTGCCATACTTGTTTGGCATTGGAATGATGATGATCTGGTTGGCACGTGCAAATATTAAGACAGATACTTTTTCCAATGCAACCAATCCAATTTTATTTCAGCATCACGTCACGGGATGAAGGTTCCACCCAGCACTGTCCCACAAAAGTGGATCACCGCATGTGTTAGAGAACAGCCTGTGTAAGGAGATTGGACTGAACCGC